>CM032887.1:36934206-37146500 GCA_019176425.1 Megalops atlanticus
CAACAAGCTTTCAGAGTAATGTTTAGCCAACTCAGCATTAATATTGCTATCAATGACAGCATTAGTAAGGCTCTGGGAGATCAAAATAATATCAATTCTTGAGTAGACTTTGTGGCAATGGGAGTAAAATGTATATTCTCGTTTCTTCGGATTAACCAATCGCCATACATCAATCAGATCATTGTCTTCGATCAGCATGTGAATGGCAGCTCTATCCTTTGGTATTGAAGTTCCAAAATATCTACTTTTGTCAAGTACCCCATCTAAAACCTGATTGAAGTCTCCTGCTAAAATTATTTGCCCTTGTCCATTTCCCAATATATTATTAACCCCATGAAAGAAAGATGGATCGTCTTTGTTGGGGGCGTAAATGTTACACAGCGTTAACTTCATACCATTTATAGTGGCTTCAACGCAAATAATTATACCATTAGTGTCCTTGTATTCCTTCAACACTGAAAAATGTAACTTTTTGTGCACCAGTATAAGAGCTCCATTCTGCTTGCTGGAAAAGGAGCTATAATAAACTTGCCCAACCCAGTCTCTTTTAAAATTTTTAGCCTCATCGTCCTTTAAATGTGTTCTTGAATGAACACTATGTCAGCTTGTTTATGTTTGAGATATAAAAGTACCCTTTTCCTTTTCACAGGATTCCCGCAACCATTAATATTCCAGGATACTACTTTAACATAAGCATTATTTGCCATTCGTACCATAAGAAAATAAAAATAGTACTAGTACTATTGTACTATTTTAATACTATAGTACTATAAGTAAAAATACTTATAGTAATAAGTATAACTATGAAAGCCATCCCATTATGTCTGACCTTCCTGAGCCAATAGCATTCAAAAGTTTTTGTACCATCGCTGAGCATAATCAAAATGTCTGTAATTTTCAAGTGAACAAAAATGACCAAACTGGTCAACATAAATCTTTCCTGTTCAACGGAAGGGAAAACATTAACACAAAAAAGCTTCCAACAGCTGACTGGTGACTTGTTTCCCATTAAATCAGTCCAAACTCAAAAGAAAAAGAAATCTATCTAGGTCTGTGGAATGTCCAATTCACCTACTAATCCCGATAGCCACACAAACACTATCCAGCCCCACCATACCTCTATCAACCTCTCCATTTGGAATATTCGTAAATTTTTGCACCGAACCTTTATTATCCATCAGTCATTTGTTGGTCAATGAACTTGACAGCCTCCGATGCGTCTTCAAACTTTCTGTTCCTCCCCTTCCACGTGAAACAAAGTGTTGCTGGGAAGGCTAGCCTGAACTTCACGTTCTTATCACGCATTAGTTGTTTTGCCGTTGTAAAGGTTTTCCTCCTCTCAGCAAGTTCCTTAGTCATGTCTGAGAAAAAGGAAAGGTTACATCCATTCCAAACAGCTCCCCCTTTCTCCCTCCAGCTTTAAGGACAATCTTATTATCAGTCTCGGAGACTGACCCTCATCCGGACGAGAACCGGGAGAGCAGTGTGCTCTTTCAATTTCGAACTCGTTATCGATATTAATACCTAAACCCTCCAACAAGAGCTGTTCTATACATGCTGTCATGTTGGCCCCCTCAATGCCCTCCTTCAAACCCAGCAATCTGACATTTTGACGGCGGCTTCCATTTTCCAAATCCTCCACACGGTTCCACAAAGTCTCTATGCGCTTACTGTATAGCTCGCGGGCATTTACCAGTTGCTGAGTGGTGTCCTCTATGTCAGATATTCGGCCTTCCGCCTGTCAGCCGCTCTTGTATAGTGTTCACTGCATTTTTCAATTCCGCTGTGGTCTCCTTAATGGTTGACACATCCGATGCAACTGTATGTAGCGTCACACTCATTTTACTCACTTCAGCAAGGAGGTTTTCCAGACTAGCATTTGGCGCCGGTTGTTGTAGTGGGCTAGCATTATCGGAGTCGGCAGGTGCGTTCTTAGCTCGGGAGTTCTTGAAATATTTCGAGGATGTAGACATATTTTTGCAGATTAACTATCTCATACACTTGAAGGGTCGATGACAAGGTATTTAGATTAGGAAAAATGTGGAGAACTTATCGGATGAGTTAAATTTATTTAGTGGGGTTTAGGACAACTTCTACTGAGCAGCCATCTTGCTCGACAATCCCACGTGACTCAGATGCCGCGTAATTTAAAAATGGTCTCACTCCCCTCCGGAAGCAGAGAGAAGCTTATCTGTCTTATTATGATCACTGTCTTATTTCCCATCGTATTCTCTCCTTATGGAGCGGCAATATTTATTTTGAATGAGCAGAGACACAATAAAGTTAGACTTTATTCGCTGTTCAGTGTCACTGTGTAAGTGTACAAACACAAATATTACGCCCTCTGTTCGAGTCCCAAAGCAGGAACTATGCGATTGCAGGTTGTCTTATTTTCCATTGCTGTCTCTGCTTCCGGAGTCGCGTTATTTAAAAATTTTCTCACGCCCCCTCCAGAAGCGGAGAAAAGCTTAGCAGCACACAGCTAGGATCCTCCCAGGGTCAGAAACTTAGCTGGGGTCGATCAAAACCATTAGGACCTCCGTTCGAGGCCCAGACCATGAGCTCGGCAATCGCGGGCGGTCTTGTTTCATTTCAAATCGCATTCTCTACTTACCGAGGCATGATACAATAGCCTCACGCCCCTCCAGAAGCAAATAGAAGGTTAGCAGCACACAGCCAGCATCCTCCCAGGGTGAGAACCCTAGCTAGGGGGTCGGTCGAAACCATTAGGACCTCCGTTCGAGTCCCAAAGCACGAGCTTGGCAATCGCAGTATTGTCTTGTTTCATTTCAAATCGCATTCTCTCCTTACGGAGCCGCGTTATTTAAAAACGGTCTAACGCCCCTCCAGAAGCAGAGAAAAGCTTAGCAGCACGCAGCTAGGATCCTCCCAGAGTGAGAAACTTAGCTATATATTTTATCCCTCCTCGCATCACTGGTGCTTTACAAGCATTGCAAATAGCAACTTTGTTATCCGTTTCAGATATTTTGAAATACTTCCATACAGCTGACATGTTGAAGCTTGTTGCTGGCGCTCATAATAAACATTTAGCGTCATGGCGTGCGTATAGTTAACGCGTCACCTTATCGGCCAGGCACATCAGCAGAAATTTTCATATCTGCTGACGCCGATAACTTAAGTTTTTATCGGCCAATACCGATGTCGTGCCGATATCATTGCGCATCCCTAGTTTTTGATGAATAGTAATATATCATCCGCATATAATGCTATTTCGTGCACAGTGCCCCCTTCATCAGCTATGCCTTGTATGTGGGTATTGCATCTAATCATCTCAGCCAAGGGTTCTATGCTTCACGCAAACAGTACAGGTGACATTGCGTCGCCCTTGTCTGGTACCACGCCCAATTCTGAAAAAGTCTGAGCAATATCCATTCACTCTGACTCTTGATTTTGGATCTTTGTAGAAAGCCATTATCCAGGTTACGAAAGTTTCCGGGAAACCCATGCGTATCAGGGTCTGTTCCAAAAACGTCCAATCCAACCTATCAAATGCTTTCTCAGCGTCTAAGCTAAGTAGCATTGAGGGGACCTGTGTCCTTTCCGCAATCAGTTGCAGGTTCAGCGCTCTTCTAATATTATTGGTTCCATGACGACCAACAATAAACCCCATCTGATCTGAATTCACCAGCTTGATGAATTTCTGTATCCGGTTGGACAGAATTGAAGTCAATATTTGTTAAGTCTTGACAGAGGAGACTGATAGGCCTACACCCCTTACACTGAGTTGGGTCTTTCCCAGCTTTGTGAATAACGGTGATTATGGCTTCTGCCCATGTCCTTGGAGGGTCTTTGTTATACAACACATAGTTGAACATTTGACATAAAACCGGGGTTAGTTCCCATCATTTCTTGTCTGCCTATGTTCTATTTCAAGCTTCTTGATATCCCTTTCCAACTCATGCCTCTGTTACTCACACTGTTTCTTCATTCTAGATGAGATTGCAATAATTTTACCTCTCAACACTGCCCTTGCCCCCTCCCACAGTGTTGAAGGACTGACAGTGCCATTGTCATTTAATAAAAAGTATTCATTTAAGTCATTACACAACTCTTGTTGGATAAGGGGATCATTTGGAATTGAAACATTGAGTCTCCAATATTTTAATTTTTCTTCTTGTCCTAGGTTTAGTTTTAGAGTGACAGGCGCATGGTCTGATATAGTAATAGGCTCTATCCTACAGTCCATAACTCTATACAGCTCTGTTTTGGATAGAACAGATATATTCTAGAGTAGGTTCATAACGCAATTAAAATCCCCCCTTACCAAAATTATACCTTCTCCATTTTCTGCCAATAGAGAAGATATCTTTTTAAAGAAGTGTGGGCAGTCTTCATTTGGGGCATATATGTTAAGAAATGTAATTCTAACACCCCCAACTGTGCCCACCACCATAACATATCTGCCCTCTTTGTCCCGGGAGGTTTTTTCGTTGCTGTAAAAAACTGATTTGCTGAACAGAATGGCAACCCCTCTTTTCCTCCCAAAGGAGGAGGCGCTGTACACCTGATCAACCCACTCTCTTTTTAATTTTAGATGTTCAAACTAAATGGGTCTCTCGTAACATAGCGACCAAGCAGTGTAACACCTTTAGCTGACTAAGAATTTTTTTCCTCTTAATTGGGCTACCAATTCCTTTAACATTATAACTAACACAAGTTACGTTATCCATGGATACTGTCTAGATGTGTTCAGATAATGCCATTCCCGATACATTGCCATGAAAAAATAAACAACGAAAATAAGAAATTTGCTGTCAGGGACTGACTAAAAACAAGAACATAAGACAAACACATAATGGCTCCCAATAAATCACACATTAGAGAAACAACTATGTACAGTTCGACTTCCAAAAACCCAACTGGCCTCCATCTTGTCATGCAGAACTGGGAGACAGAGGAAACAGCCAGTTCCCATTGGTCAAAGGGCGGAGAGGGGTGACTAAATCTCTCCAAGATAATGCGCAACTCAACGCATTTTGTTTGTGCGACCATTCCGCTCAGTTTAGGTCGGGATGATCGCAGATCGCTGGGCAAATGATATAACCCAGTTGTATAAGCCATCATAATATAAGTCCGTCCATATGGACAACCAGCATTTAGATTAGCGTAATTATTACAAAAAACAAACTGTGCTCGACTTGAGAAGAAAAAATCAACTTGATATTTATAACCACATTAAATGGTTAAAAAGAAAGAGATGAGCCTCAATAGTTACAGTAAATGTGCTTAGATGCTCCACTTCGCCGTTTCTCGTAAGCAGGAGAATCACTGTCACGTCTTTGAAGAAGGCTCTCACATCCGTGTCGGATAAAGTTGCTGGTTCTTTTTTGTGTTTGTTGCCTTGTAGTTACCATCCTCTTGATATTTCCCTTTCCAGCGAGTCCCGTCCAGTGATCTTCACTATAATTCCCAGATCCTTCAATGGTGGCGCCGCTTCCATCAGATTAGGGAAGGTTTTCTCACCGGCATCCAGAGAAATCTTAAACTGGGCCGGGTAGAGGCACTTCGCTCCGATGTTTTTCTTTTTCAGCTGTTTAACCACATCGCGAATCTGGGTTCTTTTTCTTTGCAGTTCTGGAGAGTAGTCTTGGTCAAAATATATTGTCCTGCCGTTGTAAGAGACCTGCTTTTGTGACCAAGCTTGACGGAGTATTGTTTCTTTCATGGAATAGTCTTGAAGTTTAACTATGATTGATCTAGGTCAGTGGTTCTTAACTCCGGTCCTGGGGACCCACTGCCCAGCATGTTTTAGATGCCTCCCTGCTCCAACACACCTGATTCAAATGATCAGCTTGTTATCAAGCAGCTGCAGCAGTTAATACCCAGTTGATCATTTGAATCAGGTGTGTTGGAGCAGGGAGGCATCTAAAACATGCTGGGCAGCGGGTCCCCAGGACCGGAGTTGAGAACCACTGATCTAGGTGGCTCCGTGTCTTTTGGCTTGCTTACAGGTGCTCTGTATGCCCTTTCAATCTTGATCTCGGCCTCTGTCAAGTGTAGGCTTGTGCTTAGAATGTCTGATACGAGTTTTTCCATATTCCCTCTCTCGCTATCTTCGGGAACGTTGTAGATCCTTAAATTGTTGTGTCTAAGTCTGTTTTGCAGCTTGTCACATCTAGCAGATAGCATCGTCTCTCGCTGTAGCAGGAATCGTAGCGCTCGCTCATGTCTGTGGCTCCCCGTGGCATTTAAGCAACCTCTCCCTGCTTATTCAAAGCGCTACCTTGCTGTACCTGCTACCTCTGTCCCAAGCAAGAGGGTTTTTTCAACTGCAGGAGACATCGTTAATGCCAGCAGATCTGCCCTTTCTGCAGACAATGTGGACACATTAATTTTTCTTAAAAAAAAAAAAAAACCATGAGAATAGAATGAATCAATTTTCTACATGATGCACTTTAATGGATCTTTATTTTATCATTATACTATTTTTTTATTATTTGATAACCTTCAGAAGCACTTTAAGTTTTGTTAGGTTGCAGCAATATTAACTTAAAAAAAAAAATTCGAATACGGTATTTGGCAAAGCACAAATACATTTACATTACATTTAGGTCATTTGGCAGACGCTTTTATCCAAAGCGACTTACAAGTGAGGAACAGCAAGCAAGCTACAGAAGATAGTGGGTTTTTACGAATATATATTTACGAATTTATTTCGTACAAATATTTTTTAAATTATTTGTTTTCGAGAAGAAGAAAAAACATGTCAAATAGCTGGTGTTCCTCATAACTGTGAGCGCGGTGGGTATTTGTGCTCCGCCTGCTTGTGCTGGCATGACAGGAAGACAATTGGAGAGTGGAGGGGAGAAAGAGCACAGACTGAAAAGGAGCAGCACAGCCTGATTAAAATATAGGCAAAACGTAGTACATTGCTACGCCATTATTTTGTTTTGATTAGGTTTTTTTTTTTTACCCAAACTGGTTTGCTGAGGTAGTTTATTATAACGTTACTTCTCTTTCATTTTCCTGTTGGACCTGCAATATGTGAAGCAGAGTTTGTTTTACCGGGAGGAAGAGATTAGCCTACGTTAGCTCTGGCAGTGTAGTTACTAGCTAGTTCACCTACACGCTCTGCTCACTGCTCAGTCAGCTTGTGTGTCACAGGGTTGCAGATATCACACTGGAGAAATAGAGCGCTATTTATAGCCACTCTAGCAAAGTTCCTGTGCCACTACTTCAACTTAGAAGACGCAGACGCAGCGGAGCTTGTTTGACCGGGAGGAGATTAGGCTAGCGTTCGCCTGTTAGCCCTGTAATTTAGCTTATATTGGCAGTGTAGAAGTAGGTCTACCTTTTGTGTGATTGTTTTAAGGTACCTCCATTTCAGTGGTGTTTATGGTTACAGGGGCGCCTGCAGCTGTACACACAGTGCATACCATGAGATTCCTGAAAATTGAGAGAGAGAGAGACATTAAAAAGCAGGAGATAGACCACTCGTTGAAATATGAATGGCATTGGCCGTAACGCTCAATGTGGCGGTTGCATTAAGGGAAGTCCCGCTTTTCCAACGGCCAATCGCTTTGTTGGTAAAGGCGTAACCTGGAAAAAGGCATATTCTTAAGGCAAAAAATGAACGCCCACAGCTCACTCTGCTGTCGCAGTTTTAGCTACCCAGCACACAAACGGGGCAAATCTACACAATGAGTAATGTTAGGTACCAAGCTAACGTCCTATATAATGTCTCTATTAGAGATCGGAGCATTATTGCGCTAGCTTTTCCGCCAAATATTACATGTAAAAGATGACACAATTGTGTCTGGCAGAATTAAAGTATAGACCATTTTTAGATTGTATGATCGTAATAGCGTGAGCATTTATTAACATTTGGCATTTATTGTGCTTTTTCATTTTCTGTTGAAGCAGAGATTAGCTTGCTAACTAGGTGTATCAATTAGCTAGCTAGCTTGCAACCTGAAGTTAGCTTGCTAGTCACCTGCAGCTAGCTCTCGGCACACTGAGGAAAGTAGCTATGAAACAAACAACAAACTGTGATACACCGACTTTAAGTACCGGGCATGACATGGTGACCACCTCTGAGTGTTTACTGATATCCTGTGCAAGTCCACTACATATTTCTCCTCCGGCTAAACGCTCTTGATGTGATCAATGTCTGGTCTGTGAGGCAGTACTGAAACAATTCCATGCGACCGGGAGAAGGAGAGTAAACTTCAAATAGGTAGGCCAGATTTAATTATTCATTAATCAGTCGGAGGCGTTTCTCTCTCGATGTGTGCGTGCGTACGTGCGTGGTCAGGTTTCTGTGCGTACCCTAAGATGAAATCCTGCAGGCGCCCCTGTATGGTTATACATGTTTATTGCTGGGTTTAAACCATAAACCAATATTACATTTAAGTGTCAATGATTATTATAATAGTTTATTGAAGAACACTTATATTAACACTTTAATAGCCTGAAATTAGAAGTGTAATAAAAACAAAAACAGGATTGTTACGCCTATTTCCACTTTTACGCGAATACAAATACAAATAATTTTGCTGTCTCAACAAATACAGATACAAATACAAAATACTGGGCTCTCTGCACATTCATAAAATTATATATCAGGGTTTCCGCGAGGATTTTTTGCTTGCCGGTCCGGTGTCCGGAAAGATTCAGTTTTACCGGACAAATCTGAAACTTAGCGGTCACGTTTCAATAACAGTCTATATTACAAATGCAAATATAATGTACACCAGTGGCGGCTGGTGAGCTGGAAACAGGGGAAGCCCGAACACTACCTTAAAATCTATCATTACTTTCAGTCTGTTCCCCTTTATCCTCCTTGATTAACAATAAAACAAATAATTCACAGAATAACCGACACCAATCGCGTAAATAGAGTAAATGATTATGCACGCGAAACGGCGCAGATTGTCTGTAGTTTGTGTGCTTGCGAAAGCTACAACGTGAGATTGTTTAATTAACAAGGGTGGCATTTATCGATTTAAATTACGTTAAATACTCATGACACCACAGCTTTTGTGAGGTCTGTGTTCTAAACGTTATTGTTCACTGCACTCAACCTACCCTAAAAGTTTATTCTCAGTAATTTAAATCGATTTAACTAAATTTAGCTCCGTTTTGTAATTTGAATTTTGTAAAACAAGAAAGCTACAATGTGATACATTTAAGAGAAAGCTTTGGGATTACTTGCCACTTAATTATTGTTTAATTAACAAGGATGGCAATTTCAGTCTCATGCTGTAGCTTCCGCAATAGTACACAAGTTTCAGACTATCTGTGGTGTTTCGCGAGCATAATCATTTACTCTAATTACGCGATTGGTCTAGATTATTCTGTGAATTATTTGTTTTATTTTTGTGGGTAATTACTATATATACAGTACAGTGTCTCACTCCGACCTAATTTCAGCAAATTAACACTTTGAAATAGCGTAATCATTAAATTGCCATAATTGTAATAAGTGATCAGCTCTACCGGGTAGTGTTAATTAGCTTGCTAGACAAACGTTAGCTATACCACCTCTGCTCTACCACTAACGTTAGCCAGCTAGTTAAATACACTTGTCATGCAATATTGAAGTAAATTTTACTTAATAGACTATTCAAGCTGGATCGCGAGCCAACAACGGCTATTAGATAAACGAGAAGAACTAGCCTACCTGCTGTGAGATGAACGATTCCTCACTTCAAAACGCAACGCACGCCATGGGTCTAAACTCGTTTAATTAATTAAGATGTTGTAGTAGGCCTAACTTACCCTGCTGTTGAATCCCCTTCATCCATGGCTCCAACATGTTTTCGTTTCAGGTGTTCTCTCATTACGTGGTGCTCCCATGCCACGCAAGATCGGTTTTACATAGTTTGCAGCTAACACACTGTTTACTCGAATTTAATGTGAAGTTCTCCCATCATATATAGGCTATGATTTTGTTCAGTTTTTTCCACCTCTGCCATGTTTCAAATGGTTTTCATTCTTGAAGTGACATAGCCAGCTCTGCGACACGGCGTGCAACAACATAGACCCAACGAATCGATAATGAAATTCGTTGCCACCTATTTTTATAATCGAATTTTGTCGATTTCAACGATTTGTTGTTGCAGCCCTACATATACACTCACCGGCCACTTTATTAGGCACACCTGTCCAACTGCTCGTTAACGCAAATTCCTAATCAGCCAATCACATGGCAGCAACTCAATGCATTTAGGCATGTAGACATGGTCAAGACGATCTGCTGCAGTTCAAACCGAGCATCAGAATGGGGAAGAAAGGTGATTTAAGTGACTTTGAACGTGGCATGGTTGTTGGTGCCAGACGGGCTGGTCTGAGTATTTCAGAAACTGCTGATCTACTGGGATTTTCACGCACAAGCATCTCTAGGGTTTACAGAGAATGGTCCGAAAAAGAGAAAATATCCAGTGAGCGGCAGTTCTGTGGGCGAAAATGCCTTGTTGATGCCAGAGGTCAGAGGAGAATGGCCAGACTGGTTCGAGCTGATAGAAAGGCAACAGTAACTCAAATAACCACTCGTTACAACCAAGGTATGCAGAAGAGCATCTCTGAACGCACAACACGTCGAACCTTGAGGCAGATGGGCTACAGCAGCAGAAGACCACACCGGGTGCCACTCCTGTCAGCTAAGAACAGGAAACTGAGGCTACAATTCGCACAGGCTCACCGAAATTGGACAATAGAAGATTGGAAAACGTTGCCTGGTCTGATGAGTCTCGATTTCTGCTGCGACATTCGGATGGTAGGGTCAGAATTTGGCGTCAACAACATGAAAGCATGGATCCATCCTGCCTTGTATCAACGGTTCAGGCTGGTGGTGGTGGTGTAATGGTGTGGGGGATATTTTCTTGGCACTCTTTGGGCCCCTTAGTACCAATTGAGCATCGTTGCAACGCCACAGCCTACCTGAGTATTGTTGCTGACCATGTCCATCCCTTTATGACCACAGTGTACCCATCTTCTGATGGCTACTTCCAGCAGGATAACGCGCCATGTCATAAAGCTCGAATCATCTCAGACTGGTTTCTTGAACATGACAATGAGTTCACTGTACTCAAATGGCCTCCACAGTCACCAGATCTCAATCCAATAGAGCACCTTTGGGATGTGGTGGAACGGGAGATTCGCATCATGGATGTGCAGCCGACAAACCTGCAGCAACTGCGTGATGCTATCATGTCAATATGGACCAAACTCTCTGAGGAATGTTTCCAGTACCTTGTTGAACCTATGCCACGAAGGATTAAGGCAGTTCTGAAGGCAAAAGGGGGTCCAACCCGGTACTAGCAAGGTGTACCTAATAAAGTGGCCAGTGAGTGTATGTTGCATTTTTTATAAAATATTTCCGTACTCCACACTTTTTTGTTTTCTAGGGTTCTTAGCCAGCAATTGAGAGAGTTTGAATCATGTAAAACAGCCCAATAAATAGGTGGAGTAGAAACTGAGCCAGACTTAGAATGCACATATTCACATGGTAAGTTAGGTGTAGTTGCCTTTGTTTTCCTGATTATAGATATCCTATTCATTCTCCACCGTGTAACTTATGTACTGCACACATGTAAAGAAACAGTATTCTAGCACAGAAACAAACATGGTACTTGGCCAGTGGTACTTGGTTGGTATTGTTAAAAACACATTTAAAATGCTGTTAGAAATTATGCATTAATAAATAAGAAGTCCTCTTCAGCAAGTTTATCCAATGTTTAGTAGACATCATGTGCTTGGTAAATATACAACTTTGCCTCATGACCTGATTTGGCAGGAAGACCTTGCCCATGCTCTGTTAACATGAAGTCATTTTAATTTCATCTGGGAAATTAAAAAATGTATTTTAAAATGGACATCAGGCAAAGTACTCAGATGGATGAACCCAAAAAGTAAATAGCCTACACACATTTGATTTATAAATGCAATCAAGCACTTCTGTGGGTTTCATATCCTCCAACCAGTGCAGCTGCTTTTTAACCTGTCTGATTAGAAATATAAATCAATTTCACCTTCTCTTGGAAAAAAAAAAAAAAAATCAAGTTTGAATATTAAATTTGTAGACAATATTTGGTTGAAAAAACTGGATCCAGTACAGACTGAATGCAAAAGATGGCCTTTATAAGCCTGGTATTCTGTTTTTAAACAAACATATGCGTTAAATATTTGCCAGCAGGTGCCCTTGAATGACATCCTTTCAAGGCTTTTCAGTAGTTCAGAATATGTGGGACTCTTTCTGTTACTTTACCTGAAAAACTCTGCCAAACAGGCTTGGTATGTATGCTGTGACAGTCAGCTAAAAATGAAGTTAACCAGGTATAGTGCACACATCTGAGAATCACTGAACATAAATTACAAAGGAAAACAGGAGCTGCAGCACCAGGATCTTCCGTGTGAGAGAACACAAGCCACAGCTTACAGTCCACAGTCACAACACCTGCAGGATGTGCAAACCTCAGACGTGGAGGTGGAGATGAGACACACTTACTGCTGCAGCCATGACTTCATATAACAACCCCAAGCTGTCAATCATCCACACCCAAATATGCCAGAAATGCTGCAAGTGCCTTTCCCTGCTTTCAGGAAGCAGTTCAAGACTAAATCATGTTTTAATGCAGAAACAGAATAAGTATATAACTGTTTTATTGTTTTCCAGAAGTTATTGAAATGCTAACACCTTTGGATTACTGCATTTGTTTTAACTACTTGCTAGTCCATGCCACTCAGTGCTACCATCATTTTATACAGGCCAGTATTTGACTCATTTGAAATGTCTCTATCACTTGTGCATATTTGGCTATATGTTCCTCACAGTGAAATTTGTCTCTGTATTTAGCATCATGACAACGTGATGCATGCATTCCTCTGAGGTGTGTCTCATTAGCTGTCACCAGCAAACTGCCGACAAACTTTGTTATGGTGAATACTTTTATGATCTCTTAACATAGGCTTTGCAGAAATGTCCTTTAAAAGCTAAATGCATATGCTTTGATGATGCTTCATATCATGTTTCTGTAGTGAAAAGCAGTGTAGGGAAACCAAGGGTTAGTCCTCCAGGGCGGTCAATGTTAACATGTTAACAACACCTCAGAGCAAGTCACATGCCTGCCCCTCAAAAGTATCCATTTGTTGACAGAAGTCACTAGGGTTACAGGACCAAGACAAATGAATTATTCAGGAATATTTTTGGGCACTGTGGTGAGATTAACTGCGTATTACTAAAACATTTATATTTATTTACATCCAAACATACTCCCCTCCAATCTCACTTCCAAATGGAAAAGAAAAACAACTATGGGGTTAAAAACTTATGGCAGGACTTTTCATCTCTGGATCCCAAGGGTCAAAGTTCAGTCATCCTATAACATACCAAGTAAATTTAACATTTCAGTTCAACTTGATAAATACAACTTCAGCTATTAAAACCATTGATACCCTCTGGCATTAGTTGACTTGCACAGGCAAAGCAATCTTTGCAGTGAATTGGTATTTTACAATATAAACAATGGAACCTATGAGTACATGTTTTAACTGACTGATCTCAGGACAGATCAAAAATAAATATTTCATATTGTGTACATTTTTACAAAGTAAAAATGTACTTTTTTCTCACTGTATTATTAGATTGTCTGCCAGGAGATTTGGACCTCACTTTCCTGATTAGCTGGGTCTGGTGGTAGATGGGAACAGAACTGTAAAAGGAAATGCAATAGAAACAAACCAGAACCATACCAGCTTTTTTGTTCATGGCTTGTGGACCCAGTTCTGCCTGGTTCTGTTTCCAATGGATGAAGAAGAATTACTGGCACTTTTCCTTATAGATGTTCTTATAATACTGTAGACAAGTATTTTACTGTCAGTTTTTTTCAACTCTACCTTTAGTCTCTGTATGCATCCTTGTGGTACTGCCAGTGGGTGGCACTTGTTTTTGATGACTTTCTGACATTCTTCCTCTCACACAAGTGGCAGTCTGGGCCTTAACTGCTGAAAACAAGCATGAATCAGACCTCTTAAAGGGCTCAGCACTGGAGTAGCTGTTGGTAATTTGTGAAAGGCTGGAAGGTCAGGGAGAGGCCTTTGCTGGACTGATGACCCCCTTTTCTTCTTTCTTCTTTTCTAGGATTTAAAAGGCTGCTGGGAGTCAGTTTTCTTTGAAGGCGAGTGATTAAATGAATTAGGTGAATGCATCATGACATTTTTCGAACTCATTAAAGCCAATTTATATGTCTTAGTACGCACGCACAGTGTATGAGTAAAGACTTCATTTTTTTACAGATTATTGTCTTTGATCCATTTTAATAACTCTGCAAATCCTTTCTTAAATTGAGGAGGGTGTATCTCTTAAGGGCCTGTTAAATTTAATCTTTTGTTCTAAAAGCTTTGTATGATAATACACAGTAGCAGCCTTACTCACTGTCACTTACTTTAATTGTTTGATTCTTATACCTAAATCAAATATGAGGGAAGTGCCAGGTGCATGGGTTCTAAATACTGTCAGGAAGTCATGAAGGATTGTGTGCATGTATTGTTTGTTAACTATACTTTAAAATATAAATAAATTACATTACTTACGGTGCTTTTGTTTTTGTAAGTATACTTAAGACACTACTACAAATACTTATGTGTTTTGTATTGGGTGATGTTGGACTTAGCCAGTATTCCCAGAAAGTGACAAAATGCAGTTGCTCCTGAAAACATCATGCAAACAGTATGTGATGGGAGTAATTACACTCAGACACTCATATGTACACAAAATCCACACACAAAGATAACATGATTTGCATTGTTCTTAGACAGTCTTTTTTATTCACTGCATTTCCTTTAGAATATTGGAGAAAAAATCTAAATGAAAGTTTAGGGTTTCTGCTCTTTTTTGTATTTTAAGGGTACAGCTGGTTGTATGATTTAAGTGCGTGCGCTTGATGTACACTGTACATTAACAGTAGGCAAATAATTGAACTTTATCAAAGCACATTTCTAAAATTTTGTCTCACAGGTAAAATAATTCCTATTGCAATGACTCCTAAGATGTGTTGGAAAGGCCATAATATGTGAATCCTCATGTACCTCATTGTGAATTTTAATGTAAGAGTCCTTAAAACATAAAATTCAAAGATACATTTTCTTCCATCGTGTTTGCAAATTGTAACATGCCTGAGCATACAGATGATGAAATATACATCATATACATATAATATAAAGGATAATGTTTAGGTATGCCAGGCATGTAATTAGTGAAAAAGAAAGTCAAATAGTCAAGAACTGCTAAAAAGAAGAACTACACTGCATTGAATCATGTTGTTTTTACTTATTTTGACTCCATTTGATGACTGTATATAATTCTGACATGAGCATTCATCTCCCCTGACTAACTTGAATAAATCATTTCAAACTCTCCCTCAGAATACTTTGCACTGAAGCTTGCTTAAAAGAGGCTTTGATATGTTTTTTGAGGTCAGGATGGTCTACCAACATAAAGCCACTGGCAAAAATGTGCTTAACTGTTTCATAGACATTTCACTTGTTGATGTCACATCAATTTTAAAAGCAAATTGCCAGTCACAATAACCTTAAGCTTTTCAGTGGCAAATTACAGACTACGTTGTTACTTTTAATGTTTCCCAATCATGTGCTTCTGCAGATCCGTTTGTAAGCAGCTTATGGAGTGCTTTGAATGCTTCATGTCACTTAGGGAGGAATTTATTTCTCAATGTGTTGTTAATGAGGGTGAGAAAGAGACAGACCCAGAATGAGCATTGTTTTTAGAGGAAAATGTATGGAGACTCACACAGTGGGAACTGCAAAGGAGGTGCTTGAAATTCATTTCAATCATGAAATGTTATTGGTTAAAGTGCATTTCTACAATGGAGATTGTCACAAAGCACTGAACATATAGTATGCATTTATGCTGCTATGTAAAATATTGAGAAATGTTATGTTGTCCTCTGATTAATATTTCACAGTTATTTTTCTGGCAAAGGTCAGGTATATCTGATTACTGGCAGTACAGGCATGGCTCTGCATTGTATTTGTTCTTTGTTTTGTTTTTTTTTTTTTTTTTGTTTTTTTTTTTTTTTTTTTTTTGCTTGAAGACATAAGACCCTGTAAATTTTCTTTCTGCCGGATCATTGAAACGTAGGGCTTATATAGAACATGGATGGGAGGCCCCCTCCAAAGACCAGGTTGCTACTGCTAGTGATGTTGATGGGTCGGCAGGGGGCAGTCTTCTCTTTGATCAAAGCATAAAACCACTGCCCCTGTGCAATGATGGGGACACTGGGTTATAGGGGGTTGGGTTTCAATTGTAATGGCAGAGTCACAGTCCTCTAAGCAGTAATTCCAACACAGACCTTAAGCACAAAGAGACAGTGCTATCACAACTCTGACAGTTGGGCAACATGTAAGTGAAACATGGCACAGATGATCAAAGTGGCAAGTGGACGAGGAAGGTGTAGCCATGTCCTGGTCAAACAAGATGATGTCCTTTTAAAGTGCTTTGAGATCTGTTAAAGGCATTTGCATCTCACTGGAATGTACTATATCATTTTCTGCCAGACCTCAGTAAAACATGTCACAATAAACATTTAAAAACTTTTTGTTTTGCCACTACTATTCATTTTGGCAAACATACAAGGCATTTGAGGTCATTGATAGTATTTATTAAACTTTCCAGTACAGAAACAAATGCTTTGTGTATGTATGCTTTGAGATATAAGTTCTTTTTGCCATATACAGCCCCTTGTGTAGCAGGTAGGTTTGCTTTGAATTTGCAATGTGTCTCTCTCCTGTGGCCGCCACCCAAAGCAATGGTCGGACCAGCTCTGCTGCAGTCTTGGCAGTCAGAGGCAGGCTGGGAGTTCCCCACAGTCAGACTCAACACAGAGCCCTTCTCAGCTGACATACATACAGTGCTCACATGTATTAGTCATGAGATTGTAGGAGTTTATCATCATCTCCTTGCTGTCAGTAACAAAGTTTCAAACTATGGGACCTGCATCTGGGGAGTAAACTATTTTACACTCCAACCCCATGCCCATGTGTTCTTTACGAGGAGATATTTTATGGACAGCCCTAATTAGTAAATGAAAATGTCATGTCCATCTCCACTCTGATGTGTTCATTCATTTTAATTTATCAGAGACAGAAGTGAAACAAGTCACTGTGTTCAAGCATTTGTGTTTGTGTTAAATGCAGTTATGTGATATTTTTTATTTAAACTGCCTGAAATGAGAATGTTTGTAATCTTCCTGTAACGTCTATAAGCTCATGAGCAGAAGAACTGTTCAGTGTCAAGGGAGCTGCTCTATGACCCTTAGATGTTTGTGACAGTCAGTGACTGGCCTCATAAGTTTCTTTTGGACTGCTCTGTCCAAAAGTCTGTCCTCTGTCTGGTTGTTTGATGGTTGTTTGTGTCTCTACAGCACAGGAGGACCCTCTCTGCACAGAGTGATCTGATTCAGTGGGAAACTTTCAAGAATTTCAGACACACTTTCATCCCAACAGACAGCTCACTTGGTTCATGCTCTGATAAAACACATCTTCTGCCTGTCTGTTCTCCTCACTGAGGAAGTGTTTTCATGTTTTCACCTATCTACCCCAGCCTCCCTTCACACGCAAGGTCTTTGAGGTGACACACTGTGAGATCCAAATTGAATGTATTGTGGGCATACTTTAGGGTTTTCCTCTGTGGTGTGCATGATTGCACCCAGCCTTTTTCTTTTTAGCTGTCTTTTTATTGAATGGCACTTAAAAAGCATTAAGGCAGAACTGTTATTGTGGCATGTCCTGACAGACAGATGGTGGGGAGCCCTGTGTTTGTTCATGTTAAATCCTTCTGTGCAAGCCACATACTGTGAAAGTGTATCATTAACACATTTCAAGCAAGCCTAGATAATGCAGATGTTTGGGAGCTGCAATATCTTGCTACAATAATCAAAGAATATACAAGAGTATATTCCTCATCTGAATTCATTGGGTATGATTATCTGTCATGTATTCTAGCTGTTTTCCAGTGAACTGTGAATCAAGAAAAAACTTTTGAAATCAGTAGTGTCAGAGACTATGGAAGCCAAAATTCCATAAAAGCCATATTAGTCATTAGTGATACATGTTGGCAGCATAGGAGAATTAGTCTTTACTTTAGTCTACATTAAAACAGGACTTCAGTGCTAAGACTGGTTTAGCATTCAGGTAATAATTATTGCAAAAGTACAGCTATATGTTGTATTATTATATGTACCTTGCAGGTTCTTTATGCCATGTATAACACATATGTAGTTGCCATTTTCCCAGTGGTAACATTTGCATTGAATGTTTCTGAACGGAGAGGAGATGAAAGGCTTTGGACTATTGCTGTTCACACTGATGCAGTAGGCCGGTAGGAGGCTTATACATCACATTAGATGCATCTTCACCAATTACAAGATTACAGTGTCAGTGAAATGAATATTTATAGTTAATCATTGCAAGTACAACATTTTGATATTGTTGCTAATGTGATTACTAGGCATGTTACTAGGCATAATTTTGAATTTGTAAAATCTGAAATTGACAAAATGTTTGGTGGCCCTGAGAACATACCTTTAAATCAAATTACCACTTGACTTGACTTGACTGATTAAAACTGGCTACAATGTGTCACGTCTAGAATTTTTATTTGCTTTACGTGCTCTGTTCATTAGTCCCCAACAGTACTTTAAATAGTACCATAGATATATTCCATATACTATTCACATAATGTTGTGAATATTGTGAAACTGAACAGTTGTTACATGACTGCAAGTCTTTTGGCCACCAATTGTATAACACCTTCCATGTGACCTGGGCTAATGTTTTGTCAATAGCAAATCTAATATGGTTCACAATCCATTTTGTGTTGAACTGATAAATACTAATATTATGAATTATTAGCAAATGTATTGCTTATGGGTTTGTATTGTTTCAGGCTTGCTTTCCTTTCACAGTTTAGATATTTATAAAGCTTGGTGATAGTGTTTTGGAAAACCGAGTAAAGTCCAATATGGTGGCTGAAACGTGACCTTAAGACCCCTCATTGATGTTAAAAATGCTTTTTGGCCCTGTAAAAGTCTGGAAAATGTCACGTTTCTTGGAGCTACAGCTCTTCTGTAACACATTTACTGTGAGGAGAGAATTTTGTCTATCATCCTACTTCATTCTGCTGCACACAGTTCTTTGTAATGAATATTTTTATATCACTTAATAAAATCTACTCTCAGGCCTCCATTAGTCCATGCTGCACCGGACCTATGATCTATTCCCGTAACATTACAAACCAGTTTTAATGTTATTTAATTTTACAACCATTTTGCAAAGTGGTGGCTAATGATTTTCAGAATCATTTGAACAAATAAATCAGAATGCTAAATAAATGTGCCTATATAATTACAGTGCTTGTCCAATAAAAAACAAAAAGGTGACACGTCTGTATCAACAAAGGGTCACACTATCTGAAAATTTTCTGCACTCTAAAAAATGATTCATGGGGATAGTGACTAAAGTTTAAAATCAAGAGCTTTTTCAGCATAAAAAATAAGTTTGTTACATGTACATGTTTTAGTCAGTTGATAATTTATTTTAAGAAGTTAGTCAAAATGAAAATAAAGAAAACTGTCTTAAATATATATCCATTTTGAATAAACATTTTTGCCTTCACTTACCAATAGAAAAGTAGTAAGTTAGTGCAACTTGTATATCCAAGTTGTGTAGTGTGTTGGGGTAGTGGGCAGAGCTTACCAGCATGCCTTGCGGTGATGGACTGTTATTTTACCCACCGTGAGTGTGACTGTGTTCCCCTTTTATGTAGTTCCCTCCTACCATGTCCATGTGTGTATGTTTTCCTGGTTTTACTTTTGCCTAGATAAAAGGCGGCTTGCCAAATTGAGGTGAGTTGGGGTTCCATTGCATGGAAGAAGGAAGCATGTATTGAACTTTTGTGTTATAGGCAAACTGTTCTGTCTTTAACAAGACAGTACATAGACAAGCATTTATTTTCCTGAAATTGAATAATAACATGAAACAAAAGTCTAGCTTGCAACATTTGGTGTCAGAAGCAGGAGACAATGTTATACTGCAGGAAATAGAAGAGCTCATTGTGTACCTACAGTGTGAGGGGGCATGGCTTAATATCACCAAAACTTCATTAAAATTAAGTTGGTTCAACTTAATTAAGCTTTTAGAGGACAAAGCAAATCATGTTGGTTGTACTAAGTAATTGAGTTAGTCTAACTATAAAAGTGTCATGGGATTTACTCAATAATGGCTGAGTTGGAATTACTTAAAAAGATCCATGCAAATTGTTACCTTAATTTTTTAAAGTTGAGCCAGTGTATTCTTTTTTAGAGTGTGCCCTTTATGCCAGAGACAAACTTTCCAAAGATATACAGAATGGCAGTACCTCTCCCTTCAAAATAGCAATTTTTTCTGGTTCAGGATGAATAAATCATGCTAATAGTTTTAGTTTTTTCAATGTTAAGTGTTTATTTAAATATTTCATTTAAATATTTGTTCCTCAACACCCAATTGATATTATATACCAAACACTTTCACTTGTAGTCCATATATTTCATATTTACATTATTTACATATTGCACGCTAGCTATAATATTTGCACAGTTAATGTACACAGACAAAAAAAAAAAAAAATGGTTTGAAGATATAAATATATATACATATAATCTTATGTACCACATTCAAAAGAGTTTCAGGGTAATGCTGATGTCCTTTTACAGCATGTAAACTTCAGCCATTCATTCATCTCTGCTAAAGGAATAATATCCCGCAAAGGCAAAAAGGCAAATTGTCATGCAATTCATAATTCAATCATGGGATTCATTGAGATTGTGACATTACAGATCTGTGGCTTAACTGTGGTTTTTGATGTAATAGGCATTGCTGAGAGGAAACTAAGCCAACAAACAAAAAAAAAGAACAGACAGAAAACAACCTGAAAAGGCATGTTGGACAACACATAAACATGAAAATAGCTTTTTGTATAAAAATAACTACTTAGTGTGGTTTTGGCAGCAGGACATTGAGGTCTTGATTCTTCTTTTTCAATTAATGTAACTTCATTTGTAACGTGAATTAATAGCAAGCTCATTCAGTGCTGTGATGTGTATGCAGACAAAGCTGACAACATATAATAAAGTCTATGGATGTAATCCATTCTGTTGCAAAAAAAAAACCTATCTTCACAATAACGTACAATGTGACATAAACAGATTTTTGAGTTCAGTTTGTTTCCCTGTTGTTCTCCAAGGCACTTTTTCTTGGATCTGTATATTTTCTGGTTCCTTTGAAATCTGAGAGAGACAAAAGTGACATTTGGTGCTGTTTACACTTGGCCTCATATTAAATTCTTTCCTTACCATGAAAAATGATGAAATGTTAAAAGTTTGTTACAGATATGTGATGTCCCACTCATATTTCATATATCATGCTTCAATATACACATGTGGTTTACGTCTGTTCTGTTTCACACATAACTAATAACAAGATGGGATTTTATTTTCTCCACCCAAACCTTGCTTAACTATGTCATTCTGCTATATGACTGCATTAAATCAACATTTCAAATACTGAACAAAAGAATTCAGAGAAGCAGAAACTATTTGGTACTGAATACCAAGTTAATTATTGTGCTTCAATACACAAAATTATATACAGCAGCTACAGCTATAATTTTTATGGGCCAGAAGAATAAACACCTTGATTTTTCTGTATACTGAAGTTTTCTATAACAGTAACATTGAATTTTTCACACCCCACTTAAAAAGTTGTATATCCAATTGCAGGGTATACAACAGCAGACAAGAAAAGTAAATTTCATCTTTAACTGAAGCAAATGAGAAAACTTTTATATTCATGATGAAATAAATAAATACCCTCATTTAAACCCATTAAACATAGATTTGATGATATCTTTGGATAAGTAGTTTACAATTTTTCATGGGTTGTAAATAGAGTGGTGCCTGGTAGATTCTGAGAGATAAACCATGACAACTATGACTAAACTCATAAACAGCCCTGAAGAGCCATATTTGAATGGTACCTTGTAAAGCAATTTTAAATGACTGGGGTGAAAATACATGTAGACATATCCTACTTCACCCTCAAGAAAACTTGCAGCAAAAACTTTCAATGTACAAATGGGTCTTAGAAAATTGTATAATTGTTATTGTTATGTTATAGTTATGAGTCAAAACAGAAAGTCACTATTTAAGAAAAAATCAGTCAATCAGAAAGTCAACTTAAACTTTAAATTGCTTTTCCTACTAGTGTTTCAGCTCATACATGGTGAATAGTCATAGATTAGGAAAACGCATCTCTTACTTGATAAGTTAACCTTCCGTGCATCTCTGACTCCCTGCTAACCTTGTTAAAAGTCTGGCACAACGTTTGTAATCTGAAAAAGAAAGGTAAATTTATTGAATTGCAAGTAAAAAAATGTGTAATGAGCCATAAGATCAAGGCAGTGCATGAGGCAAAAGGATGCTTCCATAATAACAGAAAAATAAAGAAAAACTATTATAAATGTATACAAATTCAAACATGTGCAAATATAAATATAATTATGAATACTTACTAATTATGAATATAAATATAATGAATATATCAATATAAATATAATTATGAATACTTACAAATATAAGTGTGCACATTTGAACGTGTGCAAATACAAATGTGTGAAAATATAAATGTGTACATTTATCTGTTCACGTAGAATTAGAAGTCAGGAGCATATCGATAATGTACCCTCATTTCATCACTCATCGGCACATACTAGCGTTACTATAACGCTACAATTGCTCTCATATAAACAATATGAGGTCAGTGTACAGCAGGGCGGTGGCACTTACATGCTGGTATCGTGCAGTCTCTAGTATTGTGATATAGTCTGTTAAAGTGTTTTCTGCACTTGGGACTAAAGTAAAGAGGACCTAGAAGAACGAGATAAACGACAAATTAATAATCACTAGAGAAACGTTTACAAAGCTTAAGTCGGTGAAATGTCTTACCTGTCAGGTGTTGTAAAAACTTTTCTTTCTGTCTCAGATCTCTCGGAAAGACTTCTGCCAAAAGGAAAAATAAAAGAAAATGCCATTCAATTGACATTTCCGCGTGCGACGTAATGGGTTGTGTTGTTTAACTTCCACACTCCGTCAAATGGTACATAAGCTCGGAGTGTCCCAGATTCTCGGCCTCAAGGAAAAATAACTTGAAACCGTTTTGATACAAAATAACATTTAATGCCAAATGTAAACTGGAACCACCCTCTTCGGGAAAATGCGGAAATTGTTCTTTTAATTGTTGTGTTCCGTGACCGTTCGCCTACCTCTGATGGCCTTAAACTGTATTCTCCCTGAGTACAAATCACATCACTGACTGATACTATGTCCATGGATGCAACATGTTATCATTGTAAAGGCGTTTTAGTTGCCTTTAGTATTACATCTGTCAGATTAATCTTATATATATATATATATATATATATATATATATATATATATATATATATATATATATATATATATATATATATACACACACACACACACACACACACACACACACACACACACACACACACACACACACACCTATGAACCCAGACACAGGACCACTGGTTAAGCATCCAATATAACTCATCTCCCTCTTTGCCACAGTGGGATGGAAACTTGTCAAACACACAGAGTTCAACAGTATTTATGGGAGATAGGTATCGTTCACATTATCTGTACTAAAAAAAAAAATCAACGCTGACTTTTACAATCTGACACGTTACACAACGTCACCCTGCGGCGCGCTTGTTGCACGTACAATGATCAATTGCCGTATGCTCACCAAGAACGTGATCATCAGGATAGGATTTGAAGCGGTGTACTTCCTTTGC
The DNA here is from genome assembly GCA_019176425.1 of Megalops atlanticus. NCBI lineage: Eukaryota > Metazoa > Chordata > Actinopteri > Elopiformes > Megalopidae > Megalops > Megalops atlanticus. Next base: position 36,958,100 of record CM032887.1, read on the forward strand.
ATCGAACGAATAGTCTTCTTTGGTGGAGGAATATTTCAGGTCGTCAGTGTCGCCTGGCCTATGCTGCTTCACGTGTCTTACTTTGTCCATTATCAGTTCGAATAGGCTTCTTCCGTCCCTAGAGTTCGTGGGAGCAGCGTTCTGCTTGCTGTATCCGGCGGTGAAGATCAACAGTATAAGTCCCATATAGACAGGTGTGCGCTGTGCACTCATCGCTACTGAAATCTGAGAATAGAAACCCCTCAGCCCCGCGTCGTCTCTTATAGCCCTGAAACACAATAATGATTTAAGACGAGGGGGGTTCTTGGCGTTAGACCAAGTTTTCTTCATATGAATTAAACACATATCCCGTGTTGTTGCGTTGGAAATGAATTATAATTCACGATAAAGCTGTAATCAATTTTTAAAAATCCAGGCATATATTCCAGTTCTATCAACGATTTCAGAGAGGAGTGTCGCAAGTCCCCATCTTATGTGAGTTTATGTGACGCCTATATGTAGTTTTCCCTAAATCGAATAAGATAAAATAATACTATACCATATAGATTCTACTGTGAACAACCTTACACAAACAATTAATCAATAACAAGTGAAGCTATAGCGCGAAATAAATACAACGCGGTCTCTTCACGCACATTACTGTATTACTTAAAATAGGAAAAATGTCTTTGAAGTAAAGTTGCACACCCGGTACGCGTTCCTAACACCTTGCGCTGAAGGTTAATATATCCAGAAGTGAAGCATCGTTTCAGAAAATGACAATGTAGATGTATTCCTTTACCTGTATTCCTTTTCGCTGCAGATGTATGTCGTTATATGGTGTAGCGGACCTGCAAGCTTATTTGAGGATTATAAATGTTACTGTGACCCGAAATGAATACAGCCTGTTTTCGTCGCCGTGGTGCCGCAGGTATTTCCGAGATCTTTCTCCGCTCCACCACAGACCGGGGCAGGTTCTACTTTTGGGATGCGACTGACTGTTCTGGCCTGGTTGTTTCGACTTGAGGTGAGAGTAAAAATAATAAATCTTATAGGAAACTTTTTTCAGTGCATGTCGCGATGAAGTTTGTCCCAGGTCTATTTGCATGGGCTTGATCACTTTTTATTCTCTTGTAGACGTAAGACTCTGTCCCGTGTGGATTACCCTGGCATGTCTTTAATTAGAAACGCGTTAAGAGAGTTCGCTGAAAAGATCATTTTATTTTCCCAGTCATCGTTCCATTCTTCTCAGAGCTGAATCTTTTTTTTTTCTCCAACCACCGTTTCGTAGATCCGTTAAGATTGTAAAGATGTGTGTTTACCAGGAACGTTTTTTCTTCCTTAAACGGAGATCTCCGGTGTCTGACATGAACATTACGACAACACGCGGGTTAAACCGACGGTAGTTTACCTCTTCATGTTCTTGTAGAGGATGCCTCAATTGATTCGTGTTTCACTTACATTTCAGAGCAATGACTGGAAATCCAAACAGAAAATATAATTATGAGCAATTATGGTAAGTACCCGAATTGGAGTAAGAAAGAGAAACACGTTTTCAGTAGGATTCGCAACAGCAGCTAAGATTTCACTTTACAAACCGGACTGAGTAGAACGTGCAGCCTGAGTCTGCCAATATTGGTTTCGTTTACTTTAATTTGTGTACCACTCCCTTTAAGTAGGCTAAAGAAAAAAGAGCAATCTCCTCCTCCTTCACTCTCATTTGCAGCTAATATTGTAGGACGTTACTCTTACATTACACAGTTTGCTCACATAATAATAATCTAGATCATACATCCTGTCAGCTACTATTAAACACAAAGAGGTTGCAGAGCATTACCTGCGATCAAACGAACAACCACATTCGATGGATATCTGAGCTCAACACTGCCACTTAGTGAAACTAATACAAATATCATGAAATCTAATAACACAGCCTTTTAAAACCAGACACTCCTCAAATCAGATTTCAGTCGCTTGTAATAGATATTGTAGTGTTTTAGGAGCCCCTTCCTTTTTACTTTTCAAAGATTTTAAAAACACTTAAAACAATACTCATTTGTGGATCGTCTTAGAGGAGTTTTTATTTATACATTTAACCGATTTAATAAAGGTTTCATGAGGAATGCCGTGTTTCACTTACAGAGAAGTTTGGACAACGCTTAGTGGTAGCCATTGGCGGAGCCAGAGGGGTGTCCGGGGTGGCTCTGGACACCCCTGATATCTGATTGGCCGCCCCGGGTGCCACCCTAAAATTTCATTCGCTATCACTGGCAGTTTTGTGCTGATTGACATCTCATTTCACCTCTTGTTGAAAGAAGCGTTTATTTTGACAACCGGCGGCGCCTTTTTCAAATCAAGGACGAGGAAGAGAGAATATTTCCACGGCTCACAAGTCACGCGAGCGACTGACACAGCTATGGCAGACCTGTGGCGAAAGCACCATTTTGAAATAAGTTTTAAGGTTTACCATCGGGTTTAGGTTTCCTGAACAACTTTTACGAAAGTTGAGTCACTGTGTAGATGCATATTGGCAATTTGGCTCCAAAACAGACAGTTAATCAGATAAGAGAGATCGGTTCCCAATTTAGCCTAGCATTATGTTTACATCTGTGCTAGTAATACACGCCACGCATATACAGTGCAGTGTCGTAAGTTACAGTATACGAGTGTTTAGCTAATGTGGGGTAACTAGTACAGCTGTCAGTGTTCAGCAAGTTAACATTTAGCAATTTGAAATCCATTAACTCAGTTAGGTTTTCGTACTTGAACTCAGAACGAACAATTGTTATTATTAATCTGTTGACGTTACTCAAAAGATTACCGCAATTTGCAGATAGCCTGTTTACTATCGTAAAGGTATAAGAAATTATAGCTTCTTACTGCAGAGTAGGGCTGGCCATGATCTAACTAGTAACTTAGGCTGGTAGTTGATTTTAAGGTACAGTTTTGATTATGGGGATTTGTAATTAAGATTGAGATTGGTCTAAAATGTGGGTAATTGGATGCTTGGATTGGATTAGGCCAATTCCAAAAACTAAGAAAAGTTTATATGAGCATAAATATGATACTGTGCCATGCACACCCCAAAATTAAGTGTTCAAAAACTTGAAACAAAAATGTAGTTTTCTAACCCTTACATAAACATGTCACAGAAGATAAAGATAATTCAGTGTAAATTGTCTGAGAAATAGAGGTTGAAAAGTAATGGGGGTTAAAGTAACATTACCATTTTGTTGCATGTGTAACTAACAGGACAACAAATAAGTTACATATGCAACAAAGCCTGTAAAATATATGTAAGCCTGAGTAACAAACAAAAATGCACTTACTACATGTTAAATAGGGGTTGTTGTTGAGAAAGTATATGTTTTAAAATCAACCTTGCAGGGAACATTGTTTAAGTTTGTAATATTGGTGGGCACCAAAATTATTTATCTTTTTCAAGTCCATTTCTGCTTGATAATATTTTGTGCAGGCATATCTTGTGTTTTCAGTCAGACAGAAAAAAACATATTGTTTGACATGGGTGGATCAGAGAGGTCTGTACAAGTTGGGTATACCTGGTATGTCAAATTTCAGTGTGTCTTTTGTAAATTTACCTCCATAAATAAACTATGCAGATTATGTCACACACAAATGCTATCGTATATCCTTGGTGCTTAAGCTTTATTTTCTGAAAATATTTTTGATGTTCAACACTTATAGACCCAGATTATATATTCATGAAAATAGAGTGACCCAAGTGTCTCCAGTATGTGAGTACAGTACAGTGTGTGTGTGTGAGAAAGAAATTGAGCTGCAGTTTCCAAGGTAGAGACACTGGCTATTCATAGTATGTTACAGAATTCTAGTGAAGTAGCCCTATGGACCACACTAACTCCGGGTTAAGTGAATTATCACTTCTACCTCTAATCAGCAAACATAGGATTCATTCATGCTCCTTAGATGCCAGGTTAGGGTTACACACTAATTTTCTGTCATGGTCTATGGACCCCCTGAAGTAGCCTTGGCCACCCCATGTATAAAACTCTAGTTCCGCCACTGGTGGTAGCGTACCGCTATGCACCTGAATGAGTGGTCATTGTCATTGATGGCACATTATATCGTATAGTAACTTGCTCAGCAAATAGTCTTTCCTTTTATCTTGTGTTTTCCAAGTCTTTTGACTCAATATCATCTAACTGCTTAATTATCCCATAGGCTTTTGTTCATTCTCTCTGTCTATCAGCACCTCCTCCCGGCCCCCTTCTTTGATTAGGCCTACTTTATTTACATGATGTAGGTAATTCCCAGTTATCGTATTTAGATCCATTGCTCCTGCTACCCTTATTTTCTCACCTGTATACCTGTATTCAAAAGTTAGAGGTGGACAGAGAAATCCATAAGCAGCTTCAGCTGCCTGATGTTATTTGCCATGAAAGAAATGCACACAATGCTGGTGGGGAAGTGGATAAGAAGTCTGCCTCAACAAGCTGCAGATTTTCTAAACAAGCAGCCATAAGAGAACAAGTATCAACAAGCGTAGGGTTGCCATCAGCCATACCCCAGCTGTAGTTTTCATCTGTTGATATGTCACATTCTACAGATGTATTCCAAGTGTCTGTTAGGTGCTTCTTTGGTTTTGATTCAAACAGAAGGTGAATAATTAATATTATTTAACTCAAAATGTTTTCCAGGTTCTATAATGCTATGCTTTTTTATTAGTTTATCGTTATACAGGTGTTGAATAGTAGTTGTCTCCCAAGCACGTCTGTGTAGACGTTCATATTGCCTCCTAGGGGCCAGGAGGACCACTTGTCCTGCATGTTTTAGATCTCTCCCTGCTCCAACACAGCTGATTCAAATGATCAACTCTTTATGAACCCCTGAAGCTGCTTAATAACAAACTGATCCTTTAAATCAGCTGTGTTGGAGCAGGGAGAGATCTAAAACATGCAGGAGCAGGACAAGTGGCCCTCCAGGAGAGGTTTGGGAAACGCAGGTATAGGGAATGAAGTTAGGTGGCTTGATGTAGTGTAAATTGCTTCATATGTGCATGTTGATCAGTTATTCAGCCACGTGTTCATAACAATCTTCTGGATTTGGTTGGAACTATAGAAGGGACACTTAGGGGTTTAGTAAATATAATAAAATATGTGAAGATTTGCAGGAGAGGGGGGCAGATGAAACCTTTCTTAATAGATACAGCAACAATACCCCACCTGGGATGTGAACCAGCAGGCCTTTGGTTCAGGGGTGGCGCTATGGGGTTGCTTGACTTTTCAGCGAGGGTGCTCTGAAATTTAGTGTTTTCCATTCATGTGCTTTAATATATACTGCAACACCCCCGACACACATACACACACATGCACATACGCAGTACCCGCTCCGCAACAGTTACAATGCCATTCTGTGTTAAACACAAGGCGAGATATTCAGCTCATGGGATATAGATAGTAAGGTTCACAAGCCAGCCTAGGTAAACACACCTCTGAATATAGAATTTCACACAATTATGCCACGACCAGGGCTTGCACACAAGCAGCAAGCAACAGACACAGGTTTGTGCACATTTCAGCCTCAGATTCTGAGATCACAAACTCATGCTGCCAGTTACCAACACCTCAACTAATGAATCAACAGTATTCTGTTACACATGCTGGCTCCAAATGAAATCCACGCCCTCGTTTTAAAAAATGCCGCCAAGCAAAGCAAAACGCTGCGTCTTTGGACACTGTATTCTAGCCATGCATATTGATCCAACCAGCTTTTGTTAAAACTTCTCTGCTGATTCCCGAATGGTCGTGCAGGGTATTTTTGAAGAACTGGCCGTCTTGGGCCCTCTTGGGGATGGTGCTAATATTATCTACAGCAATGCTAGCATCCTCAGCAGCAATTGCGGGCAGGTCCCCTTCCTCATCTCCATCCTCCGGCTTTTCTTGGTCCTGGTCAGTGACTACTAGCGTTGTGTCCACACCTTCATGAGACCTATTAACATCACCTGTAGCCCTATTAGGTTCACAATCACTCTCGTTTCCTTTTGACTGAGTCTCCACATGTGGATGTTTTTGAAGTAAAAAACGATCCATTATGATATCACTAATGCTAAGTTACAAAAAAATTGCACTCTGGCTAACAGGACGTGAAAGTAAGGTCAAAAGTTCAATGCGTGCTGCGCCCATTGGCTGAATCAGATCACCTGTGTTGGCTTTATGTTTTTTAGTCTAAAAATAATTGGTTTGTTTTATTAATGTATTTATTTATTTTTCAAATTATGAATTATAGTATTCACACATTAAAAATGAAAAATTCTAAATAATCCACAGAAATTTCTTGGGGTGCTAGGGGGGTGCTATGGCTATCCTATGGGTAGCTACAGCATCCCCAAGCCCCTCCCTGGCGCCACCCATGCTTTGGTTACATGTCTGGTTCCCTTACCACTACACCACACCACTGCACTATGAGCTCTGTACCACACCACTGCCCTGTGACTTCTGTAATACACGACTGAACTATGAGTTCTGCACCATACCACTGCACTATGAGCTTCAGTAGTCTCTTGATGACTTTATGGACCTCCTATTTTGCACTCTGCTTTGCTTATTCTCCCTGAAACAGTAGAGGGAAAGATCCTTCCTGTTCCTCATTTCAGCTCTGCATTCTCATTCCTTCCAACTTGCTTGACCCTGTCAAATACATCTCTCTGCACTCCAGGCTCCATGATCTCAGCAAAACCCTCCAGAATTCTTTCATTTCTCATTCATTCCTCTTTTGCCTCCTCCTCTGTCTTGGCTAAAAAAACGTCCTCCTAAATTTCAACAGAGGTGCTGTTGAAACACAACACACACACATTATTCCTTTTCTTATGCCTCTATCCCAGTTCTAAAGCTGAGCTCCCTAAAGTCACACTCTCTAAAGACCATACAGAGCATTCAAGCACAGTACCATTGATGAGGTTGTTTTCTGTCTGAGGTGAACTGCTACATGGTTTTATTGGGGATAAACTTGGCTTCCTGTGCAGCTCTGGAATATTCTGGAAAAATATGAAAAATACTGATAACTTCCAGACCTGGGAAAGTTTGGAAGAAGCATGTAAGAGTCCAGAGAAGCATTTGTGATTCCATATCGTTGCTCTACTCTGGCCACAGGTTCAATAAGAATTCAGCATTTTCATTCATCATTCTAGGACGTAACTGTACAAACCACACAAATATAGATCAATCACTCTCCAGCATGCTGCACCCTGGGGTTTCTCAACATGGGTATCCCTTGCTTTCAGAGGGTTTCTCTTGCTTTACACTGATGCAAAAGGGATTTTTGGGGGGTGTTGATCAGGCTAGAAAGAGGGGTGTCACATACTGAACATCTAATGCAGATAAAACATGTTTAGCTGTACTGGAAGAAACAAAAATGTCCATACTATTTAAATGAAGAAAATCAACTGTGTGAGTAAAGGGCATGAGTCAGAAAACTCAACTCATGGACAGTCTCTGCGTTTGGTCAGAGCTAAGATCTCTTTTTGAGCTGAACATTTCCTTGAATGAAAATATAATGACTTGAAGCCTAAGCCACCAAAGCATAAGTCAAAAACCTCTGTTGAGCAGGTTTGGGGAAAGTCAGGTTTTTTGAAATGGGAAATGTGCGCGAGCCCATGTTTCCAGCACCATTACTGAGAGCACAAAATGTGCTGTTTGCCAGATGACTCTGTTGCCTTAATTGGTCTAAATAATTGATATGTGCCCACACAGAAACGTATATTTGGCAGGGTAATTCCTGACCTTAGAGCACATGGAAGAAAACCAACTGATGTAAAAATATATGAGTCACTGACTAAATGAAGAGATTGTTCCAGCAACTGGTGGCAGTGTTGCCGCTCTCCAGGGCCTATTCAGCACCAATCTATGGTTTGCATTGAGCTCCCCATGTGGGTTCTGATCCCCTCTCTGCTTGCTTCCTGTCTCATTGTTTACCAAAGCACAGGAGCCACATCAATTCCTGTCTCTGGCTCAGCTTCTCCTCCACAGCCTATCCTGCTGAAAGCCAGCCCTTATCAGCTCCTCTCTGCCACCTCACTGCTGTACTAAACAAACAAGTCTTCACATACGTTTGGCTGCAGGTTCTGATCCTGAAATCCACTGAGCTTCTTTCACCTATTAACTCATTAATATCTGCTCATACCTCCTCTCTGTCATCTGTTCTAATCCAGTGTGACCTATTTCCTGTTGAGTTCACAGGGATAAAACAGGGCTGGCTTTGATCTCACACCCCTTCAATTGGACACAGAGCCCTGCCACTCATTTCACAGTGGTATGTCAGAGGTCTTCACTAGCAGCTGGTTCACTCACTCACTGCACCACTCAAAACATTCAGTACACCACCAAACACACACCCTATACCTCCCAAAATACACTACACCAACTGAATACAGCCATTACACCACCCAAACACGCATACTACATTAACTAAATACACTCCCTACACCACCCAAACACAATCACTATACCAACTGAATACACTCAGTACACCACCCAAACACACTCACTACACCCCCAAAAAACACTCTACACTCTCTTACATGGAATACAGTCTGGCAGTGGTGGAGAAGGACCTGGGTTTACAAGCTGAGCATGGTAGGTTTCATTTCATGGAAGGGCATTTATTTATTTGTATTTTTAATTTCTTATTTATTAACTTTCTTTCCCCTTTTATCCCTATTTTGGATTCACCAATTTCATACTAGGCTCATTTCACCATGAAAATCCTGAGCACTTGTGTGCGTATGCTACACTCTCATGCAGCACTACAAGTCACATAGCACAGTACAGCGGAGTGGGTGCTCACTGGAGGATAGGTGCTATTCTGCTGATGTCATCTTAGCAATTCACAGTCATCTGATGAGTCACAGGGTCCCTGAAAGCATCAAGATAAGCGACCCCTGCTAACTTATCTGCCCTTATCCCTACAAAACGATGCCAATTTGTTTTGCCACCAGGGCTCCTGATCATCATCGGTTGATGACATGGCTGGGATTGAACCTGAGCCACAAAGCTCAACTTGTGCACAAGGTAAGGACATCAACCACTGTAACCACTATATATATAGGTATGTATAGTTATATATAGTTATGTGTACAAGTATTGAACAAACCGTGTAGATTGTACGACGATGTACAAATGCCAGGCATTCTGAAAACTCAAGTTTTATATGAGACAGATAAGAAACATGACCAGGGATTTATTCAAATCAAATATTCTGCCAATAAAATAGTATTCAAAAGATTATGGAGCATTTTCTTTTGTAAAGTACCTATTGATCATAAGCTGGAAGAGGTCACCTGGAGAAATGTTACTGAAATGGGCTTGATGCATTTCACCTGCATATCAGTGTCCTTGTTTCACCTGTGTGTTGGGGCTGGTGCCCCATTGTGTGCAAGATGCAGGGACTGAGGAGTCTGGCCAGCAGTCTTCCCAGAACCACTAAAACCTCTTAGTTACTGTTGAAAATATTTCTGAGAGTGGATGTGAGATCTGACCACTGTGCAACTCAAATTCCTAAAAAAAAAAAAAAAAGGTGCCAGAGACATTAAGGTATTTTAACTCCCAATACTTTTATTCTTATACTTTTTATTCAAACGTTGGTACATTTGAGCAAACAGTCTAGTTAATGTTCTTATGACATTCTTATCCAGAGAGACTTACAAAGCAAAAGTGCAAGCAATAATAGTCAGATGAACTGTCATATGCACAGAATATCAGACCTCATTTCAAAGTGTTAGCGAATCACAGATAACACAAAGCATTTCTGTCTTCTTTATCATCAGTACTGTGATGCTCTCTTCCATTCTTTCCCCCATATGCACACCTTATCCACAGGAGCTCGTGTTATTATTCTTCATTAATTCATTTATACTGAGAATATCAGATTTAGCTGTCCTCTTGAACAGCATCCTTAAAATAGCCTTTTCAACCTTTAGCCTCTGTAAATATTTTTGCTGAAAGGGATATGTTTATGTATGAAGATAGATGAGCATTTGTTAGTGTTATATCAGGGCATGCATGCAGTCACTGTTTTTATTTCTGCTCATTGGCGACAAAGAGCATCTCTGTTGCAAAGACTAAAAATGGATCAGGGTTTTTTGTAAGCATTCTGTTGGTGGTCCTTTCAGTGAGAGAGCACAATGTCTAGTACCATTGCTCACAGTTTTTATGTGAAAGTAAATATGCTGCATACTTCTAATATGCTACAAGTCCCAGTCCCTTACCATGGATGAGAATTAGCCCACCATTGACAGTCACCCAGGGAAAGCACTTTGTATGTGCTAAACATACGTAAGAAGCATATATGTGTATATAATGAACATTCATTAGTTAGTCTTTGTAATAGCCATCGGGGTTCTTGACATGCACAAATAAATACTTTCACTAGGATTCATTTTCCAACACTACCTTTTCCTAGCATGAGCTACAGTTAGATACACATGTGAAATGGTGATGGTAAGGTAAATTATGAGTAATTTTCAGGTGACTTAGCCCTGGGTGCCCTCTGAAACTGCTGAAGCCCATAGGTTTGCATGCCTGCTCTGACAAGAATTTGTGGACATGCTCTAAAGATCATCTGGAAGGAGGAAACACTAGAGGACTGTCTGAGAACAGTCACATGAACGCCTGTGAGGACTGGAGAGGCATTATGCGACTCTGACCAGGGCGCTGTGTAAAGGAATGAGGCCTGCGGGGTGAGAGAGGAGCTGCCAGGCTGCAGTACTGCAAGACCTTCACACAAGCCAAAACTCAGATGCTCAATGAATACTTTCTATGTACAGCACTAGTCCTTCACTCAGAAAGACAAACAAGGTGTATAGAATTTTTCCAGAGTCTCCTAATAAGCATTTCCTCAATGTTAGATTTTATGTTGGCACTAAACAAATTTTGTGCAAGGACTTCTCATAGCATTTGTGTAGTATTATATCATAATTATAATGGTTGAAATAGCCAGTTGTACTGGAATATTTGTGCGCAATATGCACCATTAAAATAGCTGTCACTATAATATCTAATGCAGGGGTCTCCAACACGTCGTTCGCGAGCTACCGGTAGCTCGCTGCCTGTTTTTGAGTAGCTCGCCAAAACGTTCAAAGATTATATACAAAAAAATCCGACAACAAATAAACGCACCCTGGAAACCTCTTCCCATTTCAATCCAATCAAATACACAGATGTCCCACCCCCCTCCAACACAAAATGATATCAGCTGTCAATCAAATAAGTTAGGCTACTGTCAAGTTTGCCAACACGTCGTCACGTCAGTTACGCTGTAGGCTACCTACTGAGCTAAAGCAAGGAGTTCGGTGGTGTTAGCAAGCCAGTTTAGCTTATAAAATAGATGATGAACAAAGAAAGTGGCCAGGCCAAAAAAATGCTATTTCCATGAGGAATGGGAATGCGAGTTTTTTTTTTCACGAATGTGAAGGACAAGTGTGTGTGCCTCATCTGCGGTACCAGTGTTTCAGTCGGTAAAAGATGCAACGTTCAGCGCCACTTCAGGGACATTATAAAGCTCTTAATTTGAAAAGGCTTAACGTGGCTTAATGTTCCAAAACAGTGATCAATGATCACCAAATTTCTCTCGGACATGTCTTGTCATAAACACCGAAATCCTATGAGTATGGACGTTATCTTACATTAAGCGTTTTCCTCTCCATTGACGCCCATTATAAAGAAAAGTCTTAACGTGGTTTAATGTTCCATAACAGTGATCAATGATCACCAAACTTGTCTGACATCTCACGTCATAAACACGTAGTAATGTTTTCTATGACTTTGATGTGAATGTAAGATGTTTTGATATATTATGCGAGTGTGACAGAGTGCTGTCACTACGGTTGAGAATGCGCTCTGACTGCCATACTAACGTGGTGCCATACTAACTTTGGTGTTGCGGTCAAAAGCTGCAGTTTGGTATCACGTAGACCCGGGTTTGAGGGCGGGTGGGCTGAGCTTGACACATTGAAATTTGAAACATATGGATACAGAACATCATTTGACATGCTATTGATGTGAATGTAAGATGCTTTTGATCCAAAATGTGAGCTTTGGATATTGACATTTGATACATGTATATACAAAAAGTAGCTTAATTCAGCTGGTGTTTTGATATGTTGTGTGAATAAGTGTAATATAAGACATGAGTAGCTCTCTGCCAATTTCATTTTTTTCAAAGTAGCTCTCAGATGAAAAAAGGTTAGAGACCCCTGATCTAATGTAACAAGGTTCATCCAGTGGCCCAGTGTGGAATTCAACCTACAACCTCTTGGTTATAAGTCCTGCTCCTTAACCGCTATGCTACACTGCTGTCCCCTGCTCCTGTGCTTTTGTGTGTGTCTGAGAATAGAATAGGTGAAACATTAATTTAAGGATTTAGATGAAGCTTGGTGACATACAGTACTATTCAAAAGTTTGGATACACCTGATTAGGATAATGGGAAACATGCATTCAGTCATTTTGATCAAAAGACTTATGCATAAATGCTTGAAATTTGTTTCTTAGACAAATATAAACAGTGAAACTGATGCTTATGTATGAATTTCTTCCAAAAACATTTTGGTTACTTTGCAGAATGTAACATATAAAATAGTTTTGATTTAACACTATTTGGTCACTGTATAATTCCATTTGTGTTGTTTCATAGTTTTTTGATGTATTTACTATTATCCTAAAATGTGGAAAATAGTAAAAAGACAGACATGTCCAAACATTTGGCTGGTACTGTATGTACAATAAAATCAGTACACACCTTTCCTCACAAAAGGGATTCAGTCAGGTGTACAGCTGTGCCTCTGCAGGTTCTGTTTAGATTTCCTAAGACTCAGAATTATTTTGTGCAGAGTTCATACATGATAGTGTAGTTTATGCAACTCACAGCTTGGTTTTCAAATGTGAGAGCAAGTACAGCCCAGTAACTACACAGGAGTTAAGAAAAGCCACTCAAGTTCTTATACAACAAATAAACCCTGCAGATGGTGGACATTTGGAAAAATCAGACTTGTAGATCACGTTTGTGAGGGCTATTTCATGGGTGTGCTTTTGTTTTTCTGCAAGTAAACACTTTCCTTGGGGTTAATTGCACACACTTTTTCTGGAAATATGACTTTCAAACTATAGATTTTGCATGAATGACTACCATCACTACCAGGAGCCATTTACAAACATTACTTGCTGTTATATTTCTGATGTGACACTTATTTTGTAAACTGGGGGGGAGTCACGCATACTGTGATGTCACAGGTGATCATAAATAGACAGGTGAACAGGAAATGGACGTGCATGGGTAATGTTTACCGATACTGCTGCTTACACCAAGACCGTCTGGTTTTAGATCAAAAATTTGTTTCAAATCCAAGTTTGTAAAGTGAATAAAAGAATTCCCAGCATAATGCTACACCTGGTTATTTGGCTTTTTTTGCATGGAGTCTCAAACATTTGTCAGTAGCTTGAAGGAAATTTGAGTTGAATAAGCATAGCCACCACAACTTAGTTTTCAATGACTTAGCCAAGGGTGTCCTCTTGTATAGATGTAGCCGGTATGGCTTTAAGACCGCAGGGAAGATGGGAGAGGATAAGAGGGGGAGCGAGAGCTGACAGTGGTGTTGTGCTCGGTGGGTGTAGCGCGAGAACTCAAGTTCGCATTTGTACCGAAGTGCTGCAGGCGAGGCGGTGTGAGACCTCATTCATCTGTGTGTTTGACCCTATGAACCTGCTGGTTACAGAGCGAGCTGCGGGAGGCTGCCGGTGTGTGCCTTTTTAGGCATTTGCAACTTGATAAGCGCCACTAGTTAGGTGCTGCTTCCGCAGGAGATTTTTGGGAGGACCGCTGTGTAGGGTAGTAAACTTGGTTTAAAAAGTTAATGCTTGAAACCGTGTACAGTGTATTGTCTTTAAGACCGCGTGTGCTTCCTTCCCCTTTTCTTGTGCAGTCGGCCAATGTGTGAGAAAACAAATTGTTATGTGACGATACTGACACCACGAAAGAAGGAGGTAGGCCACTAGCTTGCCACTGCTTTTCCCACTGTAGGAGATAAACGATAGTGCCCATTATCCGTGCGTGGCTGGTATTCGCATGCTGAAAACCTGTGTGGTTGTTTTAAATTGACAGGTAATACTTTGAATATGTGAATTACGGTGCTCCGGTTAAAGGGCGCATTTTGGACACTCTTGGGAATAACTGTACTTACTATCAGCCATGTGGCTACTGTTTTCCAAGGCTATTTTCTTGCAATTTTAAGCATTGTTGTGATTTTCTGGGGATAATTAGGCCACTTTTTGTGTGTGGCTGATATATGGGCTCCTATAGGATATGCCAGTCTTTTTAGTGTAGAAAACCAAATTTCATGTTTGTATGCTGGGCTTAGTGCGGGCATTCAGGCCTAACCCGACACGTGTATAGTGAACGCGGGGCCTGGGTTTTATCTTTGTATTTATCGGCAGGGCTGGGGAGTAACGGAATACATGTAACGACATTACATATTTAAAATACAAAATATGAGTAACTATTCTGTTAGTTACCATTTAAATTGATGGTAATCAAATTAGTTACATTTTAAAAATAGATTACTGAAGGGATTACATTGGATTCCCCCCCACCCCATTTAGTGTTTATTCAGTTGGAAAATCTATCCAATTCAACTCCGGGGTGCATCTCCCATATGCCCCTCACGAGAAAAAAAAAAAAAAAAAAAAAAAACGCGCGCAGCCTGCCTGACTCACAAGACAGTAGAATGGAGAGCGAGACAGAAAGTAACCAGCGCAACGCGTTTATGTCATGGAAATACCGGGACCATTTTACTTTTACAAATTTGGCAAAGGTCGCAACATAACAGTACAATGCAAGCTGTGTTTGCCAGCAACCAAGTCGACCTCTAACCTGAGGCATCTTCAAGTTAGTTCTCTTTTTCATTATTTAAGCTAATATTGATTGCTAGTTTGCTAGTAGGTATAGTATTAAAACTAGCTAACGAGTACATACAGTGACAAAAGTGAAATTTCACATGTTCAAAACTGCGATTTCTCCAACAATTTTACACTACGCATATTATACATAAAATTAAGCTACTCCTTTCTCACTCACAATGTATTTAGGGTGGCTCGTGCCTTTTCTAACTCATGTTTTTGTGCAATGTACAGTTTTTGAATTAACATTTACAATTCTGAAGAAACTGCGATGAAATGCCCATAGACTTAACATGGGGGTGCCAAAATGTTAGCCACAACAATGCTAAGTGAACATTCTAAAATAACCGTTCAGAACCTTAGACAGTTCAATAGAAAAGCACAGAAGAATTATGAAAGTGTCCACCAGTATATGCCACATTCTTGCCTTTACTTACATACTTTTAAAAATTGAAAACACAGTGTTCAGAAAGTAATCCAAAGTATTTAGATTATGTTACTTACCTTGAATAATCTAACAGAATATGTTACAAATTACATTTTAGGGCAAGTATTCTGTAATCTGTAGTGGAATACATATTAAAAGTAACCCTCCCAACCCTGTGTGACAGAGCTGGCCAATGCTCTGCACATAAATTAGCAGAGGGAATAAAATTTTACAAAAACAATAATTTATTTATTAAAAAAAAAAAAAAAAAAAAACTACTCACAAACACAAGAGAACCAGTCTACTACCTCCAGCACACAAAATGGCTTCCAGCATTCTTGTCACGTGATGCATGAGTCTAGTCTGTAGCATGAAACACAGTTTGGTCGTGATAGGCCCTTTCCGTTTTGCCCAGTCTGATAATATGAGAGCCTAGTTCAGTGTTACCCTGTGTCAGGCAACATGCATTGGCATGGGTTTGGTGCAAAAGTCTCCTTAGAGGTTTTCATGTAATTTTCACATTGTTGCCCAGGGCACAGTGATTATTTCCTCTGTTTTTAAACTCTGATTGTGAAAATAAAGCATATATTTTTGATACACCAGCCTCTTGTCCCGGTTACTCTAAATGCTTGCATTTTGGGGAACCCAGTTTTGGTGAGCAAGGGTGGTGTAGTTCAACCCTCAGCTGTTGGTATTTGTTTTACTACCTGCTTATAGTTCGTGCTACATAGAGGTAAGGCTGTCTCCTGAGACCTGAATAATAAGAAGGTGAAAGAAAGAAAGAAATAAAGAAAAAGAAAGAGAAAGAGAAGACATTTATATAAATATATTAACATGCTCTTAAATTCAACTGAATCCACTCTAGCTATTTTAGAAGCAGATGTTTACAGATTGCCAGCCAGTAGAGGGCTAGTGTGGGATTTAGTTAAGTGGAATCACATCCAGCTCAGCATTACATCATGAAGGCAAAGTCTACTGTGATTTCACTCCTATATAACAATAGTAACTGAAAAAAGAATACTGTTAGCCCATAATGTGCTGCATATCAATGTGTTCACTCAGGCACATCTGAAAGCTCTGAAAAGTGTGTTTTTAACTGATGTTTTCATGTTTCCCGTTAGTCAAGAAAAGTAAACAACCCCTAGCTATTCTCTCAGGACACAGTTATTCAATATGGATACGGTTACTAAGGATACACATTCACTAAGGACATGGTTACTAAGGACAGAATTATTCACTGAAGACACAACTTCTCACTGAGACACAGCTACTCAATAAGGAAGGACATGGTTACTAAGGACACACTTATTCACTAAGGACTCACATATTCACTGAGGCCACAGCTACTAGTTGTGGACATTCATTCACAAAAGATGAAGTTTATCACAAAGGAATTATGAAAACTCACATCCAGTGAGAAAATGTGGCTTAGGCCCCAAAGCATTACAGGTGGAATGAGGGGAAGTTGTAGCCCTATAGTGAAAACACATACACAAGTTATGAGACAGCAGGGACAAACTGCACCAAACAAAACAGGTTAATGCCGTGTACAGATCTTTGAGAGGCTTAGATTCTCCTCCTTTACCTTCTTGACTCCTCCTCTGTGTAGGGGTGTTTCTTTCCTGTTCTTTTCTCTTTCTACATGTAGTTACAGTGGAGAGATTCAGAGCACTGCAGGCTCCTCAGGAAGAGTATGTCTATTTCTAATGGTAATCTTTACGTCCACACTATAAAGAGCATGATTTTGAAACCAAGACAACATCTGCTATCCTCTCTCAAATGAAAAACATGACTTTTCCAACAGTAGTTGTTCCTTTTTCAATATCTGCTGAAATTTACCTGCTTTCTTAACCCATAGATTTAATAAAATAGAATATAGAATTACATTACATATTATTTGCCATTGAAATAACTGAAACATTCCTTTCTATACATTTAAACAAGGGTTTATACATTCATATATTTATGAATTTATACATGGAATCAAACATATAAACATGTATAGAGAAGCAAAGAGTACAGAAGTACAGAGACATGGTACTTCATTATATTTATATTGATTGGGATGGCAGTGTAGACCTGGACCACTGGAGATACAGATGCTGTACACTTCAGAGAGGTTCCTGTTTAGAATGACTTCTGTTAATGTCAAGCTGGGGGAATGGATGACATGAACACTATGTACAGTGTCCACTTACAGATATCGTCCTGCATCCTGCCAAAGGGAAACTGCTAAGCAAGATGTTACAGCATATAATTAGAGCATTACTGTGTAATACCGTATAATATATACAGTTACAATATTAAGTATTACTGAAATACAGCATATTAATGAGAAATATTACTTACATTTTATAGTGCACATGTGACACCAAGTCTGATAGACTGCTACTCTGAAAGGATTACAAAGTTAAGCTCTAACTCAGGAAGCTAATTAAAGGGTCATTGTGTTCATTGAAAATATGAAATATGAATAACATTCTGTTGCTAAGGGTAATAAACAATGTAAAGAGTGGGAAAGAGAAAGGAAATGGGAACGAAAAATAAACATGAGCTTCTCAGCAAAAATGACTGTGATAGCTCTGTGCTCCATTCACAGAAGGCCGGACATGGATCTGAGGAGTGGCGGATTGGAAAGATGGGGACTCAGCATGCATTTATTCGCTACACAGGCTATACACAGCTTTATGAACATGTAGTGTTATAAGACGTTATGAGGCAAAAATCATGAAATCTCAGCCACAATGTGAGATAATGCAGCAGGTTTTTTCCTTTAGGAGTATGGCACCAGAAAATAAGTCTTACTTTTCCAACTCTGGCTTGTATTCATTTCTCCAAATTAAAGGTAAAGTGCTCTATGGGTAGGCTGAATAAATTCCTGCATTGGGAAATCAACCAGTAGGGCCCAGTTCAGGAGCTTACAGTCATGTCTGTAGAGGATGTGTGAATTGTATCGATGGATGGATGCAAAAAGCATGGACTGTGTTCCACTGATCATGCACAGCAGAATGGCTCATTTAAATAAAAAGCTGCATGTGAAAGAGCAGTTTGATATAAGATGCTTCCAATTAACAGTCTCTGTAAGTAGGTCAGAGAAAATGTCCTTGCCCACAGACATGTCAGTAGAGGGGGGCAAACACTTGGACTCATTTTTGGCATTGACCTCCAGAACTGATCAAGGGGCTTAACTTTAAATGATCTTTCTAAACCATGTCATCATCAGCATCCTAATTCTAATTCTCATAAAGCCTTTCACAAAAGTTGGCTTTCACCACAAAGTCAAATATTCATAGAATTAATACAGGGTGTTTAATTGGCAGGGCAACTCTTTTCACAAGCTATTCTTTTCACACACACACACACACACACACACACACACACACACACACACACACACACACAATAACGTTGATCATCTCCAAACAAGGGCACATTTCAAGGTCTGGGTAGATTAGATGGTAAGCGAACAATCAGTTCTCGAAGTCAACTTGTTGGATGCAGGAGAAATGGGCATGAGTAAAGACCTGAGCGACTTTGACAAGGGCCAAATTGTTATGGCCAGATGACTGGGTCAGAGCATCTCTGAAACGGCAAGGCTTGTGGGGCAGCAGTGGTGAGTACCTACCGACAGTGGTCTGAGGAGAGACAAACCACAAACTGGCAACAGGGTGTTGGGTGCCCAAGGCTCATCGATGCGCAAGGGCAATGAAGGCTATCCCGTCTGGTTTGAACCGACAGAAGGTCTACTGTGGCACAAGTCACAGAAAAGTTTAGGTGGTGGTTACGGGAGGAATGTGTCACAACACACAGTGCACCGCACCCTGCTGCGTATGGGGCTGTGTAGCTGCAGACCGGTCAGAGTGCCCATGATGACCCCTGTCCACCGTCGAAAGTGCCTACAATGGGCATGCGAGCGTCGGAACTGGACCTTGGAGCAGTGGAAGAAGGCGGCCTGGTCCGATGAGTCCCGTTTTCTTTAGATCACGTGGATGGCCGTGTACGTGTGCGCCGTTTACCTGGAGAACTGATGGCACCAGGATGCACTGTGGGAAGACGACAAGCCAGTGAAGGGAGTGTGATGCTCTGGGCGATGTTCTGCTGGGAAACCCTGGGTCCGGCCATTCATGTGGACGTCAATTTGACACGTGCCACCTACCTAAACATCGTTGCAGACCAGGTACAACCCCTGGCAATGGTATACCTGATGGCAGTGGCCTCTTTCAGCAGGATAATGCGCCCTGCCACACTGCACACATTGTTCGGGAATGGTTTGAGGAACATGATGAAGTGTTCAAGGTGTTGCCCTGGCCTCCAAATTCTCCAGATCTCAATCTGATTGAGCATCTGTGGGATGTGCTGGACCGAAAAGTCTGATCCACGGCGGCTCCACCTCACAACTTACAGGGCTTGAAAGATCTGCTGCTAATGTTTTGGTACCAGATACCACAGGACACCTTCAGGGGTCTTGTAGAGTCCATGCCTCAGCGGGTCGGCGCTGTTTTGGCGGCACACGGAGGACCAACAGCATATTAGGCAGGTGTTCATAATGTTTTGGCTCATCGGTTTATATATATATGTACTCTTGTACTGATTTGTGGTAATATAGAAAGACAGATTTTTTCAACCTTGAGCAGTTGTTTAGTTGTTTAATTGTTTGTAATTTGCTTTGCTTTGTTTTGTTGTTTTCTAGGTATCATGGCCAGTACAGTACAATTTCACATGTTCTTTATGACATTTACTTAGCGGCATATACTGTATGCTCAAGCTCATCTGGCCTAGCACACATTCAAGCCCGAACAATGTCTCAGCTAACAAGTTAAGAACTTAGATCACATCTACAGGCCTTTCCAATTCAATTATAATACTCATAACCGGTGGATTGCATCAAATAACTAACAGAACATAAAACTTAGGAGACTTTATCACTCATCCCACTCAATCAATGATTAATTTCATAGGGTGATCTGTTGAAAACAGTTATCAACCAGAGAACCATCTAAAAAATTGACTGTGAAGCAGCAGGCAGGTGATAGCATGGCTTGGCATGCTCAAAGCTGCGTGGATAGAATAAGGACATATTTTAAACCTGCAATGTTCCCATTTCCATTGTGAGAGGTGAAAAAATCAGGCCTTTTGGCTGTAAAGATTGTGTTTGGCATGACCTCATTCATTCATAGTTTTCACAATGTTCTTCTGTCAGGATTTGTAGTTGTTTAGGAAAAACAGATTAAATGACATGAAGGACATGAAGGCTTTTTCAGCAGGTACTTTTTTTTTCTTTTGATTTGTCAGGCCACCCGTTGAATGTTAAATGTGCTATGTATATAATGCAGGGAACCAGAATACAAGTGGTTTGTCTCAAATGGGTCAACACTCCACAAACACAGAACTCTGGGTGCTGAAATGTATTTACGTTATTTGTTTACACCCTTATCCAAAGACTCCATGGCACATCTGAACTGTTACCCATTGATAAAGTAACTCCAGGCAAGAGCAGTTATCAGAGCTTTTGGCTTGAGAGGGTTAACTGAACTCTGCTTTGAATTTAAAGTTCTATGGTGTTATAAGTGAATAATTTCCCAAAGCAATTCCCTTTCAAACACTGAAAAAAACATCATGCATTTTTCAAGTTTATCATAATAAATAGAACTACCATAATATGCCATCTTCATTATATCTATTTCTACACATTCCATGTAGTTTCGGGCCAAAAACATCATATTTTCTAATTTGCTGGCACGCAGCTGTGGATGCAAATTCCAGAGGTGTTCGGTCATTTGGACTGCAGGCAGGAGCAGCTTCATCCCACTCTATCACCAGCTTGTGCTTGACTTACTGCTGCAGCTGACACAGTGGCCTGTGTTCCCATGCCACATTCATTTAAATCTCCACTAAAGCTTGATGTGTAACAAAAGCCACCAAGTTATTCACACATCCTAAGTACTTAGTCTCTGAGTCAGTACTAGTGTTGCCAATCACAATGTCCCAGAAATCCCAGGGCACACCACACCACAAACAGATTTTGTTAAAACGGATCTTTAATTCGAATTCATTAACACCACTCAGACGAGGGTAGCCAGAGGGGAGCAGCTGCCGTTCAGTAGCTCTGGTCCAACCAGGGTCTATAACACAGCATAACCCCAAACCACACTACTCCAGATCAAAGAGAGAGCTCCAAGATTAGGTCAAACCATGCAGCTGTCCACAAAACCCACGCATTCCCCTTACACAGTGCACAACTGTGACACGGCAACAAATTGTGTTCTGTTTACACCTGCGTTTATTTTGGATGTATTTTCTTTTGTATGTAAGTGTGTTCACTGTTTTATTTTTAGTTTCTGGATGGACACTACTGAAAGTGGCACCGTCATCCCTCACTAGTGTCTGAATGATGAACAGGTGTTTGGAGCTTTCTGATTGGAGGGGCAGGACGCTAAATGTTCTATAAATTATTAAACTGGAGCCATGTCAAGGTGACAAGGAGTTCAGGTGCATCAGTTTGGAGGTGAGTTCAGCGAAAGTTGTTTGTTCTGTTTCATTCAAGTGACGAACTACAATAACACTGGGCTGGGAACTGGTTCCTGCGTCCTATGTCTATGACAAGGCGAAACGAAGTGGAAAATCACAAGGAAGGAGAACCTGAGTAGCTGAGGGCTAAGTGACGCCGGTTTCTTGCTGCCCAGTGTGCTGGCTTGTAACATTGGAGGGCCTATGGCTGTGGATTGTGAACATTAGCCTCCTTTGCTGCAGAGTCTTCTTTGTGTCTGTTTTGTTTTTTACACATGTGGACCAGCGGAGGCATCTGAACTGTTTTTTTTTTTTTTTTTTTTTTTAGATCCCACTTATTTTAAATGTTGTAAACGGAACGGATATTGGCTAATTAGCATATTAATATTTGGGTTGTTTTAGACCAGCATTTCCCAAACCTGCATGTTTTAGATCTCTCCCTGCTCCAACACAGCTGATTTAAATGATCAGTTTGTTATTAAGCAGCTTCAGGAGTTCATAATGAGTTGATCATTTGAATCAGCTGTGTTGGAACAGGGAGAGATCTAAAACATGCACAAGTGGTCCTCCAGGAGTGTTTGTCTAAGGGGTGGGTGCTCTGTGGAAATGTTGGTATTGCGGTTGCCTGCTGGTATTATGTTTTTCAACTGGGTTTGGAGTAGCAAGAACGACTGCTGTTACGGCATATGCTACTGTGTGTGAACATATATTTATTAACCAGTATCTTGCTTGTTAATTGGACTTTTGTTATACGGGAGGATTGAACGCTGACACCGCTACTTGTACTGTGGAATGTAGGTGCACTCTGGCCTTAAATCTGTTTCACTTGTTTGTGTGTAGGAATTTTGCGGTGTCACTGTGTGTAACTTATCTTTGGTAACACTGCTAGCAAGTGGGTGTTCATCTCCATCCCTGTATTTGGTGATTGTCGCCTGCATTGATTTTATTTATTCTGTATTTTTTTTGTTTTGTGTGCATTTGTATTTTATTGTGTAGAGCAGGCTTAGTCGGTATAGGCTGGAAGCTGTTGAATCAAGCCCTAGTCCAGTGTTTCTCAACCCTACTCCTGTTGGCATCCTGTCCTGCATATCTTCTATCCTTGCTGCTTGATTATATCAGGTGTGCTCAGCTAATAAAACGTGCCACTGATGAGTTCAGTCAGGTAGGTGGAGCAAGGATATATAGAAGATATGCAGGACAGGGTGCCACCAGGAGTAGGGTTGAGAGACACTGCCCTAGTCCATCGCCATTGTCCAAGGTTGCTGGCTGTAGCAGGCTGCTGTAAACACCTTTTTCCTTTGCTCTCTGCCCATTTTACTAGCTGTTCCAAGATTTCTTTTTCTTGCCTTCTACATCTATTTTATACCCCAAGCATAGTTAATACAGAACATAGTCTGCCTGAATTTTAGACTGTTGTGGGTGTTGCCCCTGGGGAGGAATGTCTTATTTTTTTTCTTTTAAACATTTGTAATAAACTGTGTGCTTGATTATATTCCCATTCTCCTGTGTGGTGGGTCTGTCTGTGGTGTTTGCTCCCCTCCAGTTAGATGTAGTGCTCTCATGCAGTGTGTCAAAACTCTGATTAAACACCAAGTTAAGCCATTGCAGATGAAGAGAGAGTCGTTGTAAGATTGACCATTTACTTTGACATTTCACCGTATGCAGCATGTATGAGGAAAACCGTAAAAACAATACAAAAAATATTCAGTGTGTGTTAACTAAACACAACTGTACATAGCTGTAAAACGAATATACATTGCCATTTTGTACTGTAGGTAGCAGTTACCATGGCTACTAGCATTGTCATTAACTTATGTATGATAGTGAACAAATCGCTACTAATCGCTTTTTAACTAATGCTCTCGCCAAGCATTTCAAATGAACTTGTAGCCGCCCATTGGCTAGTTGCGCAAGACGACATTGTATGATTTCCAGTTTGAGGATGGTGGGCACAAGCATATCCGCTTTCCGACGCTGGTCAGTTTGTAGACAATAAAATGACTTTCTAACTGTACGTTCACACCGGGAGCGATGAGAGTGTCAAAGCGACCGGGAGTCATTCATTTTCTATGTGAGTCAGTGTCTCTCGGCGGTGAGCAGCGGCATGACCGTTAGCGGCACGTCTTGGGCGGTGAGGGCGTCAGAATAAAGTTGAAGTCTGGGCAACTTTATGGTAATGAGCTATGATGCGGTTCAGCGGCAACCAATCGGAATTTAGAAGTGCTCCGCTCTAGAGAACACAACCATGTAAACTTTTGTTCCCAAAAGAGAGGTTGATAATTAATGTAGGCTACACACAAATTAACGTTAATGTTAAAGACCAAGGCTAGTAAACTTGTCCTATAAACTGCATGTTGAAATGTGACTTAGCATTTAGCAACAACACAAAAGTCACACTACAAAAATGGCTTTTAATCAGTTTATTTCATTACTAAACATGTAATTGTAATTAATTTCTTTCCTTCATTGAACGATTTCTAACCTTCACATTTCAAAGATTTCATGAGGTTAACCTATACCCTACTTGTGGTCAGTCGGCACAAAGAATACCGGTCGACATGTTTGTTTGCTTTGCGGCTGCTTTAAATAACATTTGCAAGACCAAGCATTTCAAAAGAACTTGTAGCCGCCCATTTCATCTACGTCAGAATGTCCACTTCTTCGACAGCGTTGTTGGCAGGGCAGCCAGAGCAAATTTTGACACTCTTGCCGTTCCCGGTGTGAACATACGGTTACTTATCTGCCGAACCAGAAACAGTTTAACAGCAAGCGACTGAACTGCAAGTGATGTCATCAGATGACACGAGCAGGCAATGAATATCATCATTTACGAAAGAACCCACAAACTGCAAAGCTTATGTTCAATAAGAAAAAATTACCAACAACTTTTTTTAAGTAGAAGTTTGACACAAGATAAATAAATGCCTTAAGGGCAACACGCTCCTCGCCTGGCCTCAGTGAGGCCATTATGAACTTCTGGGAGTCCAGAACATAAGTCTTTAGATCAACCTTTGGGTAGGACAATTTCTGCAATTGGTCTAAGAAAGGTTTTTACATTGCCTTGGTCAGTTGTCCTCACCTCAACCTTTCTTACATGACCATCATTTCCGGGGAACATTGCGGTGATCCTGGCCATGGGCTCACAGTTGCGGGCGGTCTGCTTGTCTCTGAGCAGAACAAGATCTCCAACCTGAAGGTTTCTTCGAGGCACTGTCCACTTTTGTCTGTGTTGCAAGGAAGGCAAGTATTCACAGCTCCAGCAGGTCCAGAACTGAGACCCCAAGAGCCTCCCATATGAGAGGCGTGTGGCGGGTTGAATTCCCAGATGCATCCCTGCTCGCTGAGGTATCTCTGCACCATTTTGCCCATCCCAAGCTCCTTGCACGCTCCAATAAAGTTGGTGCTGCAATCGGAACGGAGCTGTTTCGCAGGGCCTCTATGTGTGAAGAAGTGCCTGAGAGCATTTATGCAGCTGGACATGTCCATAGACTCCATTACCTCGATATGGACAGCTCCCGTACTCATATAGCTGAGCATAATGGCCCACCGCTTGCTCTCCGCCTGTCCTCCTTTGGTGTGTCTGGTTGTGACAAATCAGGCCAAATACATCGAGCCCCACGTACATGAAAGGAGGGCAGATTTTGAGGTGTTCAGGAGGCAGGTCCGACATGTGTTGTTCTACCAGTGTTCCACGCAGTTTGTGGCAGGTTACGCATTTGTGGAGTACTGAATTGATTAACGTCTTGCCTCCCAAGATCCACAGTCCTGCTGCCCTGATCGCATTGACGGAGCCAGAGGGGTGTCCGGGGTGGCACTGGACGCCCCTGATATCTGATTGGCCACCCCGGGTGCCACCCTAAAATTTCATTCACTATCACTGGCAGTTTGATGCTGATTGACATCTCATTTCACCTCTTGTTGAAAGAAGCGTTTATTTTGACAACTGGCGGCGCCTTTTTCAAATCGAGGGCAAGGAAGAAAGAATATTTCCACAGCTCACAAGTCACGCGAGTGACGCAAGTCACTGACAACTATGGCAGACCTGTGGCGAAAGCACCATTTTGAAGTAAGTTTTAAGGTTTACCATCGGGTTTAGGTTTCCTGAACAACTTTTACGAAAGTTGAGTCACTGTGTAGATGCATATTGGCAATTTGGCTCCAAAACAGACAGTTAATCAGATAAGAGAGATCGGTTCCCAATTTAGCCTAGCATTATGTTTACATCTGTGCTAGTAATACACGCCACGCATATACAGTGCAGTGTCGTAAGTTACAGTATACGAGTGTTTAGCTAATGTGGGGTAACTAGTACAGCTGTCAGTGTTCAGCAAGTTAACATTTAGCAATTTGAAATCCATTAACTCAGGTTTTCGTACTTGAACTCAAAACGAACAATTGTTATTATTAATCTGTTGACGTTACTCAAAAGATTACTACAATTTGCAGATAGCATGTCTGCTATCATAAAGGTATAAGAAATTATAGCTTCTTACTGCAGAGTAGGGCTAGCCATGATCATGAACTAGTAACTTAGGCTGGTAGTTGATTTTAAGGTACAGTTTTGATAATGGGGATTTGTAATTAAGATTGAGATTGGTCTAAAATGTGGGTAATTGGATGCTTGGATTGGATTAGGCCAATTCCAAAACTAAGAAAAGTTTATATGAGCATAAATATGATACTGTGCCATGCACACCCCAAAATTAAGTGTTCAAAAACTTGAAACAAAAATGTAGTTTTCTAACCCTTACATAAACATGTCACAGAAGATAAAGATAATTCAGTGTAAATTGTCTGAGAAATAGAGGTTGAAAAGTAATGGGGGTTAAAGTAACATTACCATTTTGTTGCATGTGTAACTAACAGGACAACAAATAAGTTACATATGCAACAAAGCCTGTAAAATATATGTAAGTTTGAGTAACAAACAAAAATGCACTTACTACATGTTAAATAGGGGTTGTTGTTGAGAAAGTATATGTTTTAAAATCAACCTTGCAGGGAACATTGTTTAAGTTTGTAATATTGGTGGGCACCAAAATTATTTATCTTTTTCAAGTCCATTTCTGCTTGATAATATTTTGTGCAGGCATATCTTGTGTTTTCAGTCAGACAGAAAAAAACATATTGTTTGACTTGGGTGGATCAGAGAGGTCTGTACAAGTTGGGTATACCTGGTATGTCAAATTTCAGTGTGTCTTTTGTAAATTTACCTCCATAAATAAACTATGCAGATTATGTCACACACAAATGCTATCGTATCTCCTTGGTGCTTAAGCTTTATTTTCTGAAAATATTTTTGATGTTCAACCCTTATAGACCCAGATTATATATTCATGAAAATAGAGTGACCCAAGTGTCTCCAGTATGTGAGTACAGTACAGTGTGTGTGTGTGAGAAAGAAATTGAGCTGCAGTTTCCAAGGTAGAGACACTGGCTATTCATAGTATGTTACAGAATTCTAGTGAAGTAGCCCTATGGACCACACTAACTCCGGGTTAAGTGAATTATCACTTCTACCTCTAATCAGCAAACATAGGATTCATTCATGCTCCTTAGATGCCAGGTTAGGGTTACACACTAATTTTCTGTCATGGTCTATGGACCCCCTGAAATAGCCTTGGCCACCCCCTGGCCACCCCATGTATAAAACTCTAGTTCCGCCACTGCCTGATCGCTCCTTCCGTCAGGTGACTGCCTTGGTGTTTCACTTGCTCATGGTGATGTTGTGTGAGCAGTAGGGAGATGTGGCTATCTTTGGGCAGAATTATTGGGTTCCTTTCTGCAGCTGCAAGTTGACAGTGCTTTAGTCGGTCTCCAACACAAATGAGATCGTCCTCCAAGGTTGGGCTGAGTTTCTGCAAGGGGCTGTTTTTGGGTATTGCTTTGATGGTATGGAGGACTAACAGTTCTCTTGCAAAAGCTGCCCTTTGTGTTGCTTTAAGGACAATGTTCCTTGCTTGGGCCATTTCATCCGCTATATGAGGTAAGTGCCAGCCTTTGCATTTGCTGTTTTGGTTCGAGTGTTTGTAGGATCTCACCATGTGGACAAGGTATGCTACTCCTCTTAATAGGGAGTCGAAAGTGGAGAAGTGTTGGAAGCGGTCAGAGGTGAGTATTGCTTCTGCCAGATAAGTTGCACAGGTTTGCACTTGTGGTCGGACTTCTGAGTCTTTTTCATGTTCAGTCAGCTCAAATGTCTCACTTACTTGCATTTTCTCTGCAGGTGGAGGGTCCGGTGAACTAAGACTTCTGCACCAGGCGGGATAGAGGTAAGGATCTTGACGTATGGTCCGCAGGGTTTTCCTCTGTACATACATAGTTCCCCTGTTTAGGCTTTGAGGATTGACCGATACGTTGAACTCTGTTGTGGACATACACATAGAATCATTTTGACTCATTGCAAATGTAGCCAAGCACTACTTTGCTGTCTGTGTAGAACTTGGTCACATTCAGCGGTAGGTCTAGCTCATCCTGGATAAGATCTGCCATCTCTACTGCTAAGACGGGGGCACACAGCTCAAGCCTTGGGATTGTAGGCTCGGATTGGGGTGCTAGCTTTGCCTTACCCATAACGAATCCTGCTTCCACTTTCCTATCTTCCTGAACTGATTTCAGGTATGCTACAGCACCAATGGCCTTGGTTGATGCATCAGAGAACACACACAATTCCGTGTGCACTGCTTTAGTGAGTGAGGTTGTTGTGTACATATGTGGAACATGAAGCTGTTTTAGGTCTTTGAGCGAATCTCTCCAGGCTTCCCATCTGCTTAGTTTGTCTTCCAGGATGGGTGTGTCCCAGTTGGACATTTTGGAGGTAAGTTCTCTGAGGAGGGCTCTTCCCTGGATCGTGATGGGTAGCAGACCCAGGGGATCAAAAACACTGTTGACAGTGGAGAGGACTCCATGGTGGGTGGAAGGTTTGTTCGTGGTCGACGCAGAGTAGGTGAATGTGTTGGTTATGATTTCACAGAGCAGATCTAAGCTCTGCTGTGTGGGTGTGGTTTCTCCGCTCTAGGTCCTTGATTACTGAGGCACAATCTTCAGGTGAGAAGGCCTCTGTGACTGCCTGACAGTTCGACACAGACTTGTGTAAGCAGAGGTTTGACTCAGCGAGTGAGGCCTGTGCCCATTGGAGCAGTTCGATTGTCTCAGCTTCATATGGTACGGATATCAAGCCGTCATCAACATAGAAGTGCCTTTCCACGAAGTTGACAGTATCAGCACCAGGCTCCTGTGCACCTTCTCTGATGGCTCTTCGCAGCCCGTAGGTGGCCACAGCTGGAGATGGGCTGTTGCCAAAGTTGTGGACCTTCATCCGGTACTCAACAACTTCCTTGTGGATGTCATTGTCCTTGTGCCATAAAAAACGGAGGAAGTTGCGGTTGTCTTCATGCACCAAAAAACAATGGAACATCTGCTGGATGTCCGCCTTGATCGCTACCTTCTCTTTTCGGAAGCGTAGCAGGACACCAAGGAGGGAGTTATTAAGGTCGGGGCCTGTGAGGAGCACATCATTGAGGGAGACACCAGAGTACTGAGCACTGGAATCAAAGACCACCCTGGTCTGATTGGGTTTTTGTGGGTGGTAGACCCCAAACTTTGGGAGATACCAGCATTTCTCATCCTCTCTCAGTGGTGGCGCTACCTCAGCATGTCCATTAGTGAAGATCTTCTCCATGAATGCTACATACTGTTCCTGCATCTCAGGTTTCCTTTTCAGGGTTCGTTGCAGGGATGTGAACCGGTTGACTACCTGCTCTTTGTTGTTCGGCAGACACTGGCATGGTTCTCTGAATTGCAGTGGGGCAACCCAACTGTTGGCATCGTCTCTGTAGATGTTTGTGTCCATTATCTTTAAGAAGATTGTTTTTTTCACTGATGGAGCAGGCTTGTTATCATTCTCAGTTCGGTGGAACATTGTCTGTCCCACCATCTTCTCAGTTACTTTGCTAGGCCTGTTAAAGCTTTGTTGGGTCTCTTTGATATGCATGAAGCTTGTACAGGGTTGAAAAATTGAATGATGACCACTGTCCAGCACGTTGGTCTTGAACATGTTAACCGTCGGGTTATGTACATTACCCAGGTCCAGGCGTTGGGCGAAAGGAGCATTGTGTGGTCCGTTGACCTGATGCCTGACCTTGTGTGCCCTAAGGACATCTCTTCCGAGTAGCAGGAGTATTTCTGCTTCTGGGTCCAGTTCTGGGATGTGCTTGGCAATGTGATGAAGATGAGGCTGGTGTAGAACTGCACATGGCATTGGTATCTCAGACCTATTGTTCGGGATCTTGTGACACTCAATGAGTGGTGGGAGAAACATGACAGCTTTGCCATCCAGTGACTCAATCTGGAATCCTTCTGCCATCCTGCCAGATGTTTGTACGATGCCAGAGCAAGTTCTGAGGTGATATGAGAATGACTTGCTCTCTACACTGAACAGCTCGAAGAGCTCTGGTCTAGCTAATGAGCAATTGCTCTGGTCATCCAGAATTACATAGGCTTTGATGGCAATGTCCTTAGCATCCTTGGGGTATATCTTTGCGAGGCAGATGTTTGAGCATGTGTGGTTCCACTGACCTTGGCCACAAACTTCTGTGCAGCTCGTTTCAACAACAGGCATGTTAGAGTGATGATCTCCGTCCCCGCCATCCTCTTGTGACGGTGAAGGAGCCTTGACGGTAGGAGGTGATGGGCCAGGATGCATGGCCGCATCATGATAGGTGCTGTCACATTCAGTGCACTTAACGAAGAACTTGCAGTCTTTGGCAAGGTGGGAGAACGAAGAACAGCCTCTAAAACATATTCCTTTCTCCTTGAGGAAGGCCTTTCTGTCATTGAGAGGTTTGTTTCTGAATGTTCTGCATTTTTTGAGAGGATGGGGTTTGTTGTGCAATGGGTAGTACTTGTTAGGGTCAACATTGGTTGTAGAAACATCTGTTTTCTGCACTGAGATGGGTTTGTTGGTGTTAAAGTTCTTCACAATGGATTTGTCTGGTTTGGTGGATGTTGTGGTGCTGGCTTCATACATGAAGCTAGGGTCATTTCGCTTCTTTGCCTCATAGCACACAAAGTTACAAAAATACTCAAAGAGAGGCAGCCAAGGTTCTTTTCTTTGTACCATGACCCAGAAGACACCCACTTCTCCTGAAGCCCAAATGGAAACTTGTCTACAATTGGTCCAATTCCACGCGAAGTGTCCAGATACAACAGACCAGTGAGATAACTGTCTTCTTTAGTGCCTTGGATCTCCATAAGCAAATCCCTGAGTTCATGTAATTTGGAGTGGTCCCTGGCTGGAATCTTAGGAAAACTGTCCAACCGCTGAAACAGTGACTTTTCAATGATTTTGGGGACAGCATAACACTCACGTATTCTCTCCCATGCTTTGTGTAAAGCCAGATTGGGGCTGCCAGCATGCACTGAGTGTATGCGTTTCACCTGTTCGCCAAATTCCTTTCCTAGCCATTTAGTCATGAGGTCCAATTATTGGGTTGCTGTAAGGTGAACTTCGCTAGCTGCATTGGTGAATGAGGAGTACCATGCATAGTAATTCTCGGGCTTATCATCAGATTGGTACAGTCCTGAATTGATAAGGTCTCGTCGTGCCAAATACTGTGCTAAAGGCTCTGCCAGAGGTGGTGTCCTAGCTGGAGGGATAGGCTAGGGAGCATATGACTGAACATGTATGTTCATAGTGGGGTTTGTTGTTCTGACTTCAGACATTGTCTCTACTCTAGTCAAATCAGGTAAGTTTGGAGCAGGTAAGTGCATATTGTCAGCCTTTTCAAACTTTGGCTTGTTGTTGATAGATTGTGATTGTGAAATGTCTTTTACAGGTGGACTCCATGTTACAAAGCTGTCGTGTAATCCTGGGTGGGATGGGGAAGCGACAGGTAAGACTGCTAAGAGTGGGGAGAAGGAACGATTTACTTTGACATTTCCTCATATTTGCTGCATGCGGTGAAAACTGTAAATGAAAACAATACCAAAATATTCAGTGTGTTCTTAACAAAACACTACTGTACATAGTGTAGCATTTCATATGTGACATAGCATAAATTGAGTTGTTTTCACTAGTTACCATGGTAATAGGGAATTATGGGAGAGTTCTGTTGTTGAACCAGGGGGAGTGACTTCGGGATTGTGATGTATGATTAAGCGCCAATAAAACGGTGAGCTTTTGCCTCATCCAAAGATATCTCGTTTCAGTGTATGTTCTTAAGAGAGCCTTACCTCAGACGCTACAATAGCTGTAAAATGAATATGCATTGCCTTTTTGTACTGTAGGTAGCAGTTACCATGGCTACTAGCATTTCCATTAACTTATGTATGATAGTGAACAAATCGCTACTAAGATAACTAATCAAACATCGTTTTTGGCTAAATTGTTACTAATATACACTATATGGACAAAAGTATTCAGACACCTGACCATTACACCAACAGGGACTGTAATGACATTGTATTCAAATACATATACTTTAATATGGAGTTGGTCCCCCTTTTGCAGCTATAACAGCTTCCACTCTTCTTGGAAGGCTTTCCACAAGATTTTGGAGTGTTTCTGTGGGAATTTTTGCCCATTCATTCTGTAGAGCATTTATGAGGTCAGGCACTGATGTTGGACAGGAAGGCCTGGCTCGCAATCTCCGTTCCAGTTCATCCCAAAGGTGCTCGATGGGGTTGAGGTCAGGGCTCTGTGCGGGCCAGTCAAGTTCTTTCACACCAAACTCATCAAACCATGTCTTTATAGTCCTTGCTTTGTGCACTGGGGCACAGTCATGTTGAAATAGAAAAGGGCCTTCCCCAAACTGTTGCCACAAAGTTGGAAGCATAGCTTTGTCCAAAATGTCTTGGTATGCTGAAGCATTAAGATTGCCCTTCACTGGAGATAAGGGGCCTAGCCCAAACCCTGAAAAACAGCCCCATACCATTATCCCTCCTCCACCAAACTTCACAGTTGGCACAATGCAGTCAGGCAGGTAATGTTCTCCTGGCATCCGCCAAACCCAGACTTGCCCATCTGACTGTCAAACAGAGAAGTGTGATTCGTCACTCCACAAAACACGTTTCCACTGCTCCACAGTCCAGTGTCGGTGTGCTGTACACCACTCCATCCGACGCTTGGCATTGGACTTGGTGATGTGAGGCTTCGATGCAGCTGCTTGGCCATGGAAACCCATTCCATGAAGCTCCCGCCGCACAGTTTTTGTGCTTACATTAATGCCAGTGGAAGCTCGGAACTCTTCAGCTATGGAATCAGCAGAGCATTGGCGACTTTTATGCACCATGCGCCTTAGCAGTCGTTGACCCCGCTCTGTGATTTTACGTGGTCTTCCGCTTCGTGGCTGAGTTGCTGTTGTTCCTAAACGCTTCCACTTTCTAATAATATCACTTACAGTTGACCGTGGAATATCCAGCAGGGATGAAATTTCACGAACCGTCTTATTGCAAAGGTGGCATCCTATCACAGTATCACGCTTCAAGTCACTGAGCTCTTCAGAACGACCCATTTTGTATCACAAATGTTTGCAAATGGAGACTGCATGGCTAGGTGCTTGATTTTATACACCTGTGGCAACAGGTCTGATTGAAACACCTGAATTCAATACTTAACAGGTGTGGCCAAATACTTTTGTCCATATAGTGTATGTTCAGACAACATGTCAGTAACTCAACTTACGGCATTGCCTTTAAGATGCTTCACAGTAGCTTATATTTCGATTGTGCCTCACATATCTTATATGCCGAACCAGAAACAGTGTAATAGCAAGCAACTGAACTGCAAGTGACATCATCAGATGACACAAGCAGGCAACGAATATCATCATTTACAAATGAACCCACAAACTGCAAAGTAGTTATCAACTTCTTATGTTCAATAAGAAATAATTACCAACAACTTATTATTGTTTTTTTGAAGTAGAAATTTTAAACAAAGAAGAAAAATAAATGCCTTAATGGCAACACATCAGACATTAGGTGTTTGGTCGCAGGCAGTGGTAGCTTGCCCACCGTCACAGAACTACCACAACATGCAATTCAAGCAAGCAAGAGCCAAGAGCCACTTCAGTCATTTCACCCCTCCATATGCTATCACCAGCCTAAGGGTGGCCATGCATAAGGGAAGGAGGATGGACAAATAACTACTAAAAAGTAATGAGAAAAAAAGTTGCTAATAAAAAGGAAAGGACCAAAAAAAGGGGGAAAAAAAGAATCAGGACTGCTGGGTGACTCTCCAACTCAAAACATGCCTTTGTCTGAACTTTTATTTTGACATGCAATGGCACTGCTGCGGGGATTGCGTGATGAGGTCGCTCCCCTGACGTCAACTACCAGGAAGTAGGACAGACCACCTCTACCCCACGGCTGTCGACAACAAACTCAGGTGAGTAGGCTACAGTGCACAGCCACGACAAACATCCACACAAGAATGAAGGGGAGGACCGTTCCTTCAGCTGGGTTTGAGAGTGCCATACAGACTCATGGTCCTCAGTTCCTCCTCGTCATTCTCCCCTCGCAGTCGCTCAGCAACAGCTTCGGTAGTAACACTCCGCCATCGTCAAGTAGCAAGAGCAGGGATGACCTGGGCATCCTGTTTGTTGAGGTAGGTAAATGCTAAATAGCAGGGGATGGGATTACAGAAGCACATTGTTCAGGTAGCAGGTGAGCCTGAGAGAAAGGTAAAAGGATGGGGTGGAGAGGTAGAGGTTAGCATAGGGTGATGAGACATTGTGGGTGCATCCAATGTGGGTGTGCTTTGGCAGTATAATACTATGTACAATGGCGCTCCAAGACCCACCCCATTCAGAGCAGGACCCAGCTAAAAACAGAGGACAGTCCCACTGGAAACAAGGCATGGATTCTTAGCACCAGAAATTTACTATGGCTATGAGTCACCTTTCTCTTCAAGACCCAATTTGACTGTAAGATAAATGATTTCACTATATGATAAAACTTCTTATTTAGGCTATCCTTAAAAAATTTAGACTGTCTCTTACACTGTCAAAATGGGAGGCTGTTTCATTTCTAGCTTGACACTGAAACACCAAAGATTGGTTTCATAGAGATTTGCACTGTTTCCCTTAATGCAGAGAAATGAATGGAGATGGTGAGACATCACCCTGTTAATCTTACAGTAGATACTAATTTGTATCCTTACATGGAATTATAGAATGGGAATATTGTGAGGCACTGCATGTCTGAGCTTCATGACTCCATTTTTAAGGGATTCCAGTGTATTTTATTGTACTTTATTGTTGTCTGAATTGATAAGTTGAACTTGCAATGAACTCTGCTCTTTGCCTCTGTGCCTACCTGCTGCCATCATAAGACATGTAAGGTACCTTGCCAGGTATATGACAATCCTGGCCACATCATTTCTGCTCTGTGGTACAGCCTGTCATAGTCTGGCTCTGTTCATGTCTTGAGCTGCCTGCAAAGGTCTTCTTGTTGGTGGATCACATTAAGGCTCATATTAATGGTAATTTTTCTGAAAAGCTAGATGGTAATACATGCATTAAGAAAGCTGTAGTCAATCATTCAAACAAATTTCTTGGTTCGTTATGTCAAAACAAGAGCATACATCAAAACTGTCTACACAAAATAGCAAAAGCAATGCCAAAATCAACACATTCCAAATGATGCCAGGAGGGTAATATATGTATTTCAGGTGATAAACATGGACACACAAATGCCAGCCCCCCCTGTTGTTGTGATAACAGTTTGCAAGGCTTGCCAAAACATGTCAGAATCTGCACTCAGATAAAGCCTAAAGATTTATAAAAACCCAGCCAACATATGCAACAACAGATGTCATGCCAGAGGCTTTAGATCAGTGAGCAGGCATAGGGTTTACCTTTGCTCTCTACATATCAGAATGAAAGCCCCCTCTTTGGGCAGACTGCGGATGATTTGTACCTGTTTCAGTGTAACATTGAATCTTCCAAAACTTGCCTTGGAATCAAATCACAGTGAGGGAATCCTAATTTGAACTGGCATGCAGCCACAGAATCTATGGCTAGACCATGTTTACAGTGCATAGCAACAGTTTAAGAAACAGCAACAGCGCTCTTTTCGAAGGGAATGCATGACTATTTGTGCTAAATCATGGATGAAGAGTCCTGACAGGACTTGATTGCTGCATTTAAAGGTGTCCAGAAAATGCTTTTTAGTTTAATGTAGGCAAACACTGAATGAGTAAACTGAATTGCTCTTTGAAATGTGCGGAGTCATCAACATGGGGTCACTGCAGCATATGATCACAGTAACATGTAGCATGAATCGTTGTACCACAGAGTCACAGCAGAGTGCACTATGAATCAGCACTCAGGCTTGTAACCAGGAGTAATATGTAGGGCAATACTACTGAAACCGAGGGAGCAGTTTCACCCATGAACTTAGTTCAAGCTAAAGTTGCTGTCACAGTGGTGTGTCAGTCAGAACACAGGAGTCAGGTTCCCAGTTCAGAACTTTATTGAGGGGTTTGTGTGGTGTGGATGGTGTGTGTGCGTGTGTGTTGTGTGTGTGGTTTCGTAGGCACAGACGCACACAACAACACAACTATGTGTCCCCAATGGTTTGGTCTCCCCAGTTCTTCACCCCACAGGAAATGGTGCAGTACTGAGTTGGAGGAGGTCACCACTACTTTTATATTGTCCCAAATCCTTGGCCCTCTTGGGGTTCCTATTGGTGGCCAAAGGATACAGACATGTCAGAGCACAAATGGTGACCTGGGGGCTGTCCTTGGAGGTGCGTCTGTGCCTCGGGTTGCCTGTGGGGGTCCTGCTGATAAGGGGAGCAGCAGGACCGGTTTGGGCAGGTTACACTGAGTTGTAAACAAAGACAACGGAATGTGGCCCTTTTCTATAACTACTATTTAGCTTAGCAGACACCATTATGTGGGGATTTACACAACACAGACTTTACACATGTTACATCTTAATAGCTGGATATTTTGCTTTATCAGTCCAGGTTCAGCATCTTACTTTGGAGTACAATTGTGTTAGTCAACTCCCAGAGGATCCAAATAAATTTTTTTTCCGACAAAGAGGCAGATCCGATGT
Source organism: Megalops atlanticus (assembly GCA_019176425.1). NCBI lineage: Eukaryota > Metazoa > Chordata > Actinopteri > Elopiformes > Megalopidae > Megalops > Megalops atlanticus. The sequence continues at coordinate 36,995,000 of CM032887.1, forward strand.
TCATATTTAAAGTCAGGAAGGTTTATTTACACAGCCGGCCGTGGGAACAACAGCATGGAGCCTAAGTTCGTCAAGTACAATGTATGGTTCACATTTATACGGTTTTCAGGAGGTACATTTACATGTGATGGCCAGGAAACCCCCTGGAAGGGAAGTCCATATATGGTCATGGGGAACCCCACGTTCCCCGGACTGGAAGTAGCGGTAATTGTGAATTGGCACCTTTTGGCTATGGTCGGATGCAGTGACATCCCTTTGTATCTTAATACACATTGATCAAATACTACGCCAGTCGGATGCGGCAGCATCCCTTTGTGTTCTAATACACAATGATCAAATATTGTGCCGCTCGATAGAACTGTCTCCTAACAATTTTAACTCCCCACCTGAGTGTGACAGGTTCTCATTGCAGGCCAGGTCCCTTTTTACCACACTGCCGCCCCACACATGACTCCAAAACCCTGAAGAACGCCTGCATAGTGTTTTCAGGTTCAGCAAAATCTTCCTACTTGAGATTTCTTTTCCTGCAACTATCAAATAATTACATGTAGAATTATAAAGAAGACGACTGATTTGAAGTCATTACATGCTTTTATTTTAAAGCGAATATCTTGAAAAAGAAATCTTGTAAATCCAGAAATCCAGTTTCATGCAGAGAGGTAAATACCAATCACTGCAGAAGCGCATCTGCTAAGGAACCACACTACTTGCTTCCAGAAGAGAGAAAGTGGCTTTGAGGTTTGCATAACCGTTGTAAAGTTTGTAACACCGTGGACAGGGCTGTACAGTCAGTCACACAGTACATCTTTATTATGATTTGTACCAGTCAAAAATACTGGCACTTTGTGGGAGGTTTTGAATTATAATTTTATGTCTCAGCTGCTATTTTTAAAGTCTAAAATATGTTTTGGTTAATAAAATATATAAGCAAAGAGTGACTGGACTGAAGATTTACAAAACTCATGTCACATTGTATGAAACACTGCATTTAGTTACCACATTGAAAAAAGGACACAAATACTTTTGAGATGGTTGAAAGAAGTGCAGGGAAGAATTCACTGACAGAACTTTCCATGTCTCCAAGGTTACTGTGGGGCTTTCAGCTTTTTAAAAGAATGTGGTCTAGTAATGTTTCTACAGTATTAGCCCATGGGGACCCATGCAATCTTTTTTCCCAAAAAATTTTCCTACAAGAATACCAGAGAATTTAATACAACATACATAGGTATAAGGAAGGTATCAGACTGGGCCCAATGTCCTGGGATACTAGGGGCTAATAACTTTCAAGATGGCACCACCAAGGTGAGATGGAAGTGATTGAGTTAGCATATGGATCAGCTTCTTTCCCACGTAGGACTGAGACATCCTGTCGGCCCCCTCTCAAGTCCAGCGCAACTCCAGGAAATTACCCCTTTTGAATGCAAATACACACACACACCTTCACACAAATGTTCTTTGATGGGGAGGGTCTTATGGGATATAAAGAGGGGGTCATGATTTCTGTGCTATTGGTATTCAATCTACCTTGCGATACCCAGTGTATTCCTACACTGTGATCTATACTATTTTTGCTTTGGAATAAAACATAGTTTTGCCAGGACCACATTTTGTCTTGCAATTCTTTCATGGGCTTTGGAACATTCACATTTGACTAATAATCAAGAAAGAGTTGATGCACACAGATTTAAAATAATTGTAATTTAATGCCTGTGTTTTATGGTGCATTATTTGTAGACATTAAAAGACATTAAAACATGTCATAGACATATTAGACATTAAAACAAAGGCATAAAATTTTTGGTTTCTCAAATGCAGCCAGTGGCATTAGAAGGGAACACACAAGTTTCAACCCACTTTAGCAGATTTTATAAATGGCATACAGGGAGATGCATGAAATGTGTCAGTAGCATATGTCTCCTAAAATTGTCTATTGGTGGTATGACCTCATTCATAAAGGTAGTATCTGAAGGATTGATGCAATGCTGTCAGCTTATCACATCATTATTCATCGTAAATTAGTACACATACTTTGTTTCATCATATTTATGGGCTGTCTTACTTCGATGGTGAAATGGGTTCTGACAATGAAATCATGATGGGAGGTCACAGACAGCTGAAGTATTCCACACCTGAACTTAATACTTTAAAAGATGAAGTAAGAAAAAACTCCTTAACTTATTTGGGGGCAGCAGTCCAAAGAAGCTTGTTTTTTATATGGTGGGAGTGCTCAGTGACTGCACACACTACATCTTGTATATTAAATTGGTATATATAAGGTTTTGGCAATGCTTCTTAAGACTTGCATTGGATTTATATTTACTGGGGAAGGATGGAGGCAGAAAGGTGATGTATCACACAAGAGGTGAGAGTGGAGTACTCTCTGACACATGGTGTTGCTAGTAGTGTAATAAAACTCAGGTAGAGACAACAGAACTCTGACTAGCTATTCTGGCTATGCATATAGATCATATGGCTATGAATATAGATCAAGTTGGGGAAAAGAATATCTGCTAAGGAATTCAAAAATCTTAGCTACTGAGCGCTGAGTGGCCTTCACCACACAGTTCAAACTCAGGCGCATCTGCAGAACAGGACCATTTGATAAAAGCCCATGACAATTAGTCTTACCACAAATATTCATGGATGGGTGCTCTAGATGAGATCTTCAATAAACCACATATAAGCCAGTAGTTTATCCCACTCATTATCCCACAGCAAAAACCATGCTTCAGTAACAATAACCCTTAAAACAACTATGAAAACCTTCATTAACTAATAATCCTCATTAAAATGAACAAGAACTGGATTAATTTGCACATTCCCTATAAAATATAATATAAAGCATAAATGTAAAATATGATCTATGGTTATATCATTTATTGATCATTTTGGTTTATAACGTGGCTCACAGTAACACAAGGGTCAGGATAGAGATGACATTTGGGGTCATCAAAGCATGCTTTGCTTGCCTGCAAGGCTTGTGGGTGCATCTGGAGCAGGCATGTGAAGTGGTGCTAGCATGTGTGGCGCTCTATAACATTGCCACTATTAGAAAAGAAAGAGCACCATGCCAGCTGCTGATGCCATCAGATGTAGTGGACCCAGTGACGTTGGATCACCCAACAGGAAGAGCCATCAGAGAGGCCATCACAAATCAATTTTTCCACCAATAAAAAAAGACACATGAAATTATTCTTTTTTTTGATTTATGTATTTATTGGCATTCTCCCTTTCCTAAAAATTAAAAGGAAAAAAGTTACAGATGGTAGAGACATATTGATCAAAGGATGGTCAATGTATAGCAATACCTTTTTGTCATGTTCCAGTTTTTCCATTTCCAGTTTTTTTTTTTTTTTATTTGTAGCATTTTTTTTTCTGGCAGTCGAGCTCAAGCATACGCTTATAGAGTGAACGACCATTGTCAGATCCAACCTGCACAGCAAAACACATTGAGAGAACGAACATGACATGCGGGATTCAGCAACAATAGTGTTACATATTGTCAGTAGTGTTACGTTCGCGACCGATCTTCGAGTCTTTTCAACGGCTCTTTGGTACGAACGAAGGGGTCCGAGTCGTACTTGAGAGCCTATATTTTTATCGTTGTGCACAAATTTTACTGCCTGCCCTACCCAGCTCAACGAGAGCAGAGAGGCCTGAGAGGAGGTAGCCATGGGTGGGGAGAGTGGTTGAATTAGCTCCTCCTGAAAGACAATAATGCGATTGCCAACTGACCAAAGCTTTGTTCTCTTGAAGGTTCATTCTCATTCAATAGATGTATGACTAGAAATATCAGCTCATGACAATTTGCCATACATAGCCTAGTATTAGCCTATGTTAGTCACCGTTAAATACACATAAAAATACAAGTGATGAAATGGGTCAACCTGGATGTGTCAGACATGGCCTCACCCAAGTCCTCCTGGGGAAAAAAAAAATTAAAGAGAAAAGCTGTTGTGTCACCGTATCAGCATTGATAAATCCACAGAACTCCTCAATTATTTCCACACTTACCTCTACCTGAGAGTCAGATGAGGGGCATGCTGGTGGCTGGAGCAGATCAATAGTATCCCCCTCAACTGCAGGGGAGCGCAGGGCACAACCTAACACATTTTGGTTTTTTGCAAAATAATTTTAAAAATATTTAAGTTGGAATAATCATGTTTTTATACAAGCAACATATACATCTCTGCTACAAACGAACACGTGAACTTTGTTTCTAGCACCTACCGTTCATGTACAATTCCACCGAAAATGACGGGAGGTGCAATGTTACAACTTACCCCATGGGTGGGGTTAATTGTAACAGACAGAGGGTTAGTTGTAACACTTGCTAGAAAAGTCTGATAAATTAGTGCAAACAAAGTTAATTCAATATAATTCTATACTGTATGAAACAAATATTTTCTAACCATACTGCATAATAATTTATCTATATGACAGACAGATCAATCGATAGATACACACGTCAAATTATATATGAATACTGACATGAGACTCCCTTATCTGTTTCTTATTCGATGTCTCATTCTGTGAATAAAAAGTTACATGAAATTAGTTCTTTTTTATTTTATATGTGAGATAAATAGCTTCTTGTCATTGTTTATGAAAGGTGGTTTAGTTGTAATGCCGTGTAACAGCTAACCCCGCAATATGGAGGCTGTACTTAAGCCTTGCTAGTACTTGCTGGGAGCTCTTCACATGTTTCAAAACAGTGCTACGTTATAGGTAACAAGATGGTGGTTAAAGTAATATAAGGTTGGACTTTGTGATTTGCATACACAGTTCAGTAACTGGGGGAAATTACTTCCATGCCCTGAAAACACTCTTTGGCACAGATTTCTTCAAAACGCTGACAAATCTTTCTGAATTTTCGCAGGAGACCATGGCTAGGAAATGTGGTAATGTGGCCACAAGCACACGCTGCTTGACCTTGTATATAACATAAAAAGTCTGTTACATTTTGCCCCGCGTTAGGTTGTTCCCCGCGCTCCCCTACATAAGACAGGCATATAAACTACATCAAATTATTTTAAACTGGGCAATCAAAACAATATGATATTACCCTGTACATAAAGGGTGGACGTTGAGCTGCCACCAGGGTCAGAACTGACTGCCCCCTCAACCCCCTCCATTATGGGCCTTTCTCTGTTGGTTGCCATGGCCAACTCCTCTGCCTGTGAAAATGTAGCAGGAGGGGGCCCTCCTCCAGTTTTCACCATCTCTGCCTTCTTCCTGTTTGCTGTGACCACATGAATAGGCTATTAGAAGTGTAGGCTACACACCACATCTGTACTCAGTATTAATGATGAGAACTATTAATGCATACCACTTGATAAAATATTTATATATTTCATTCTGACTTGTTGCCAGGTGCGCTTTCCACTGGGGTTGCAGCTGAAATGACTGTTAGAATGAAGTTATTCTTAACACTATAGCATTACATTCATACAGGTAGCCCTACAGCATAGGTGCTTTAGGGAGTGGATCTTAATTCATTAAGAGTAACGGGTCATTTCAGAAATGTAGCCCATGTGTGGGCTATAATTAAATGATACTACTTGTTTTCACATATTTAGATACTGTTTTACGTGTCCTTACATCTCAATCATATTACAAATAAAAGAGTCCGTAAGACAAACTAGAGAACATACAAGAACACTGTTCTTACGAATTTACTCTGTCAGCAATACGTTGCCAACAAGCCTCCCTGGCTTTGTCGGCCGCCACGGTGTTAGATTCGGCCGTTAACGTTTGTTTGAACTCCTCATATCCTGCCATTATGAGCGTACATTCCTCCGGCGAAAAATACGGAGCACGAGCCATCATTGAAAACTCTGCCTGCGTTGCCGAACACGCCTCTTTTATGCGAGCACGCACGAACTCCAATTAAGTTAACATCGAATCAACTAACCGACAACTTAATCACCGTCGTAGTACCCTTTAACACCAATTTAGGCAATCAGGGTTTGTCAACCCTGACTTTCATTGATAACCCCGAGTTAAATCTGAGTAGGTTAAACTCCCTTCGTAGTACAGCCCTCTGGTTGTTATATTGGCAAACAAGATTGCTTGTTTTCGTGTGCACCCGAAAACAAAGCCTTCGTGTTCGCTACGTTATAGTTTTACAAACCCCGAGCAACAACAATCAAACAAACAATGCTATACATTGTTGTAACAATCTCTTCTCTCATTTTACAAGACTGAACACAACACCGCTAGCCAGGATGAATTGCACCACAGAAATAAACAGATGCAATTGAAAACTGAGTCCGTGTATTCTACAACTGCGCTAATAAATCTTTTGCCGCACTCCCCCCGCTTCCTCATAGCGAGGCGGGCGCGCAAGTCTGTACGGAGAATTCTTTCGCCGGTGCATTGTCTTCACACTCTATTCTCCAGCCACATCACCCCGCCATCCAGACATCCAGAACTCACCTGCGCTCTCTGTACTCTGTACATATCCCCCTCTTACTAATAAAAATAGTAGCTATAAAACTGAACCATTTCAAGATTCTGCATATGAATGGGTTTTGTTTCCTGGTAATTGTTCCTTTCCCATTTATTGATTGGTAGATCTGTTTCTAACATTTCTCCTACTTCCTGGAGCATCTGTTCTCCATCAATAAACCAGGCAGTGTGTTATTCCTTCCAGACTCCAGTACAGGAAGTGGGGTAAACAACCTCTCAAATGTCAAAACAACCTGCTCATTTTGAGAAAAGATCATATTATCCTGCACACTCTGACACATCCAATTGTAGACAGAGAAACTGTAAATTCTTGATTTACCCACAAGAAGTGTCCATTCTGTACACATTATCTGCCCAGTGACATCAGTGCCATGGGGAAACTTAGCTCGCTACCTTCACTATGACATCCCTGCCATGGTAGACGTTATCTCACCCAGGGCTTATCTCCCTCTCTTGAGATGAATAGGATGTATAGTGATGCTTACGTGTTTACAGAGAACATGATTACACAATACGTAGTGCAATGGACTATAATCTGTTTTTTGTTACCCATTTAAATGGTTCAGCTTTTCAATTTTATATGATAAGGAGGAAGCTCAATTGCATGTTGTATGCCAGTATAATTTAAATAATTTGAAACTGATGAATGTAGTTATATAGCAAAATGGAAGCTTGTTGTACCTATATTACATATCAACATTTTCCGCTGAGGCAACCCTGGGGAATAACCCAGTAGGAGTGTGACACTCAGGAACAGCAGCCTTCTGTCCTCTTACCACTAATCCAGACTGCCCTTTGCTATGTGATGTAAGCTGTGTAATCACAGGTAACATATATACTTTTAACCTTCAAGGTTACAGTTCAGGGCATATTTTCTCTACTTTAGTTTATTTCACAGAGCAAAGATATTTATTCCAAAGCTGGTATCACCTTCCCCTTTTTCACACAGTTCCACAATTCCAGGATTCACTAGAAATCACAACTCACAAGTTAGGTTCTTGTCCCATTCCATCATGAACAGGGTTCTTAATGTAGTGTTACGACCCCGTCTAGGGTAAGGTGTAACATAAAAATGGAATGTGTGGACACCTCCCTTTCTTGTCTTGTCCAGAACACACACACGCCGTAAATAAAGCCAGGGTTGTTTTATTAAACACAACTTCAGGGGTGGGCAAGGCCAAAATAACAAACAGAACAAAACTTGCTTAGGAGACAGGGAATAAATTACCTAACAAATTAAATGAGAAAACAAAAATACAGTCTCTTCCCTGACTCCCTAACTATCCGAAAACAGGAGAAAAATAACCCAACAGAAAAGGGCACCCACCCCCTACTACCCACTGGCTAAATCACAAACGGTAACAAAGTATTTACAGATATTTACAAATGTACAAAAGAAACAGATAGCGCACGCACACAAACGCGCATCATCAAGTATCCTCTAGCAGTTCACAGATGGGCATTAACAAGCGGGGAAGCGCGTTCCTCCTTTTAAATCTTGCCGCTCGTTCCTCACCCAATCGCAGCGGGGCGCCAATCTGCAAAAAAAGAAAACGGAGGGCGGAACAGCGCGAGAGCGGGAGCAGACGCACGAATCATACGTCCAGGGACGTAACAGTAGCATTATACAATAATAAGCAATGTCTTCAAAGAGAGAGCCACCATGTGAAAATTTGTATCTTCAAATAAAAGTGGTTGCCTAAATGACTTTGTATTCCTTAGCTGTAATTCTACCATGCACCGTAATAATCAGACCCAATGACTTCCATAAGACAACTGCCTATACCATACCAGATGCACTACCATGTTGGGAACAGGCTTCTTTTGGGTTCCTTGAAACATAAACTCATCTAGATATAGGTAAAAGAGTAAAAGAGTTATTCCAACTCTCAGGGAGTCCATGTTTTGTGCTCATTACAAGAAGTTATGCATTGTTGTGCAATGGCCTTGGCTAGAAGTGGTTTCAACTGGCAGCCCTACCATAATGATCAGCTTTGTGAAGCTTACACTCTACAGTTTTTGTTGAGACTGGGTAATGGAGGTGTAGATTCAGTTCTGTGATTTTGAGGGTGTTATGTGTCTTTTAGCAACTATCCTACTGAGTGTCTGTCTATCCATGTCAGTAAGCTTCAACTTGTGTGTTCCTCTTTCCTGATGCAGTTTTTCCTTGTTTGCCATCGTGATTTTTGTCACTGCTCTCGACACATTGAATAATTTTGCTGTTTCTGTAACTGATGCACCTTCCAAAATCAGTTTGATCTTTCATGTTCAGAAACTCATCCTGAAGAGTTAATTTTAAATCATTTATAGCAACAACATATTGGTAATCAGTATTAACTGCACTAATATTAAACATATGTAACAACTTTCTTGGTTCAGGTCCTACCTGACCGGTAGATCTTCCCACATCTATTGGAAAGGCTCCACCTCCACACCCACTACCCTCACTACAGGTGTCCCCCAGGGCTCTGTATTGGGACCCCTCCTCTTCTCCATCTACACTAACTCTCTTGGTTCAGTTATTGGCTCGCATGGTTTCTCCTACCACTGCTATGCTGATGACACTCAACTAATTTTTTCTTTTCCCCCCTCCACCCCCCAGGTCAACGAAAAGATCTCTGCGTGCCTGGCCGACATCTCCAGATGGATGGCCTCCAACCACCTCAAGCTTAACCTGGACAAGACCGATCTGCTGCTTATCCCGGCCAGGACCTCTCCTCTTCAAGAGCTCTCGGTTACTGTTGACGGCACCACAGTAACTTCCTCCACTTCTGTGAAGAGCCTGGGCGTCACCCTCGACAACAGGTTGGACTTCACCGACTACATCTCCCAGACGGCACGCTCCTGTCGATTCCTCCTCTACAACATCAGGAGGATTCACCCTTTTTTGACCACCTACTCCACCCAGCTGCTCGTCCAGGCCACTGTGCTCTCTCGCTTGGACTACTGTAACGCCCTCCTCGCAGGCCGCCCAGCCTGCACCATTCAGCCGCTGCAGCTCATCCAAAACGCAGCTGCTAGACTTATCTACAATCTCCCCAAGTTCTCCCGTGTCACCCCTCTACTGAGATCCCTCCACTGGCTCCCAATCACAGCCAGGATCCGCTTCAAGACCCTGACTCTCACCTTTTCTGCTGCAAGAAAGACTGCCCCGACCAACCTCCAGGACCTCATCCTACCCTACGCACCCGCTCGTCAACTTCGCTCTGCTACATCCAGACGACTCGCTCCACCCACCAACAGAACGAAAGGCCCACGCTCCTCACAACGACGCTTTTCCATCATCGCCCCCCAGTGGTGGAATGAACTCCCCACCCCCCTGAGAACAACTCCTTCAATCCAACCCTTCAGACGTGCGCTGAAGACACACCTCTTCAGACTCTACCTGGACTGATACCTCTGCCTCTTCGACCTTGTAACTTTGACGTTGAGAATCTGACTCCTGTCTTGTACTTGTTCCTCACTTACCTAGGTGGTATAGCGGTACTCTATTTCTTCTGTAATTGTATTTGAGATGCAATCCTAGTTCAGATTAGTTGGCTCGCGCCACTGACCTTGCGCTCAGCTTCAGCACTATTTGCATTGTATGACCTGTACACATCTTGCTCTTGTGCCTGTTGTTTGCCCACTATTTGCACTTTTGTACGTCGCTTTGGATAAAAGCGTCTGCCAAATGAATAAATGTAAATGTAAATGTAAAACTTTTTAATTGTGATTTAGTTACTTCAAAACACAAGGGAAAGGATAAGAACATGATGAGTTTGGTGTTTGTCTGTAGTGGTACTTTGTCCACCCCCCTGTATTTATATGAAAATATATTGTAAATATATAGTACACTATATGGCCAAAAGTATGTGGACACCTGACCATCACACCTATATGAGCTTATTGGACATCCCATTCCAAAACCATGTGCATTAATATGGAGTTGCCCCCCACTTTGCAGCTATAACAGCCCCCACTCTTCTGGGAAGGCTTTTCACAAGATTTTCTGTGAGAATTTGTGCCCATGCAGCCAAAAGAGCATTTGTGAGGTCAGGCACTGATGTTGGACGAGAAAGCCTGGCTCGCAATCGGCATTCTAATTCATCCCAAAGGTGTTCAATGGGGTTGAGGTCAGGGATCTGTGCAGGCCACTGGAGGTCCTCCACACCAAACTCGTCAAACCATGTCTTTAAGGACGTTGCTTTGTGCACAGGGGCACAGTCATGCTGGAACAGGAAAGGGCCTACCCCATGCTGTTGCCACAAAGTTGGAAGCATACAATTGTCTAAAATGTCTTTGTATGCTGTAGCATTAATGTTACCCTTCACTGGAACTAAGGGGCCTAGCCCAAACCCTGAAAAACAGCCCCAGACAATTACCCCTCTTCCACCAAACTTTACAGTAGGCACTGTGCATTCCGGTAGGTAGCGCTCTCCTGGCATCCGCCAAACCCAGATTCGTCCATCAGACTGCCAGATAGTGAAGCGTGATTCATCACTCCAGATAATGCGTTTCCACTGCTCCAGAGTCCAGTGGCGGCATGCTTTGCACCACTCCAGCCGTCGCTTGGCATTGCACATAGTGATGTTGGGCTTGTGCGCAGCTGCTCAGCCATGGAAACCCATTTCACGAAGCTCCCGACGCACAGTTCTTGTGCTGATGTTGCAGCCAGAGACAGTTTGGAACTCTCCAGTAAGTGATTCAACAGAGGATAGGTGGTTTTTTACGTGCTACATGCTTCAGCACTCAGCGGCCCCGCTCTGAAAGTTTGTGGTCTACCGCTTCGTGGCCAAGCTGTTGTTGCTCTTAGACGCTTCCACTTGACAATAATAGCACTTACAGTTGACCGGGGCAGATCTAGCAGGGCAGAAATTTCGTGAACTGACTTGTGGCAAAGATGGCATCCTATGACAGTGCCACGTTTAAAGTCACTGAGCTCTCCAGTACGACCCATTCTACTTCCAAGGTTTGTATATGGAGATTGCAGGGCTATGTGCTTAATTTTATGCACCTGTTAACAATCGGTGTGGCTGAAACACCTGAACTCAATAATCAGGAGGGGTGTCCACATACTTTTGGCCATATACTGTATATATAATTATAGTGCTGAGGTAACTGCACCATTGTCCCCCAATTCTCTGTTTTTCCATAGACTGACCAGTGGTTGGCCTCTGCAGGCTTTAAGTGATGTGTGACAGTAAGGTACTCTCTGTTCACCTGCTCCCTGATGGTTTCAGGCCAGTTCGCACCAAGCTGATGTTTCCCAACAGGACCTGTCCAGTCACAGTCAGCATTTTACAATGTCCATCCAAACATAGTAAACTGCTACTCCACCCCAAAGAACTGTCAGACTATTAGGATTCCATTTGTAAGGCGAAATCAGTTTAATATAAAATGGCTTTTATACAGCACAAGAATAGAAATTTGATTTTCTCATGAATAAACACAATATCTTACACAACAGTGCCATCACATGGTCATGAGAATTGCTGAATTACTCTACAAGTATTTAGAGCAGCGTTTCCCAAACCTCTCCTGGAGGACCCCTTGTCCTGCATGTTTTAGATCTCTCCCTGCTCCAACACAGCTGATTCAAATGATCAACTCGTTATGAACTCCTGAAGCTGCTTAATAACAAACTGATCATTTAAATCAGCTGTGTTGGAGCAGGGAGAGATCTGATGTCCTCCAGGAGAGGTTTGGGAAACGTTGATTTAGAGGATTCACTTAATGAGTACCAGATCCAGGGTATAACAGTATGCAAACCAGGAAATAAACCTGCAACATTCTGGATGTTACTACAGTTCCCTGACACCAAACACTGCCTTTCATTACGTGTATTACAAGCACATTTTAAATAGTGGCATGCACTGTTCCAATTTGACTGTATAAGCTTCATGAAGGCTAGTTCTTTGTGAGGACATTTACACTGAAGATGTTTGAACACCAGTTCATCCCAAGGTACCAGTGCCACAAAGCATATACAGAGGTACTGAAACAGTAAGATGGAGAAGCCATAAGGTAAAATAGAAAGACTATATAAAACGTTTCACAGGCAAAACAATGCTAACTAATGACACAATCCATACATTTGGCTGTTTGTGGAAATAAATGTATCAATAAAACATACCAAACATACCACATACCAATTTACAATAAACCCATACATACTTTCATATGTATTTCTTAAAGCAAATAATTTCCAAAACATGCAATGTAGATTAGGACAATACAGAAATAATTTGCATATGGAAATTAGACCTGGTCCATTCAAAAACGTAAAGATGTATCAGATCCAAAGTAAACCTACCAACAACATTAACATTTCAGGCCAATCAAGCCGTATTTTCTGTGTAATGATTACCAGTTATTTTTTATCAAATAATTAGCATTTACCATCATCATGATCAGGAAGTATAGTTGTTAAAATCAAATTCCTCACAGAAACGTTAATGTTCCAACAATTTACAGTCACTTCCCCTGAGCATCATTTAGGCCTTGTTAGGTAAACATATAAAATAGTATGGCTTTGCCCAAACTGCAGAGTTCAGAGTATAACTCCTTGATCTTCAGAAGTCATTCTGTTTTCCTTCTGTTTTGCCTCATTGACTTCCTCTTCAGCTGCAGTGATTTCAGCTCTGTCATTGTTGCAAATGTCCTATAAACCCACACCATCTGAAAAACAACTGGATTCAAATGAACTCTGTCTGCATTCCACAGCCATTCTATTTCTTCAGCTACAGTTTCAGGGCATTTCATTTTTCATAAGGAGTCACTATAACTTGAGCAAATCAGTAGGTAGCACTTTCACCATAACCATAAACAGTGTTAATGCTTTAAGCATGGCAAACCTTTAATATGTCTAAAACACTTACCACAATAAGGACAGAGTTGAAGATCAGAGGAGCAGAGAGCACCAATGAGATGAACATTCCTTTAGAGTCAAAGTACTGATACTTGGAGAACAATCTGTTTTAAGGCAATTGAATGTTTCTTTTATATAGAATTCCACCTAAATGCAATACTAATTGCACTTAATGTCAACAATAGCATATATAAGCAGGAGAACCAAACAAACTTTCAAAATAATACAAATTCTCTTTTGTTCTGGACACTATATATTTTGTTCATTTATTTATTTGTTTATTTATTTAATGCAGACTTCTATTTTTGCAGCAGTTCATAAAAACTTTAAACTTTATAAGATCAGGTCAACTGAGAATCAGGCACACAATCATAACTTAAGGTGGGACACAATCACAATCATAACTTAAGGGAGAGAATTTCTTGGGGTCTGGCGGGTTCTTAGATGGCCTGATTGAAAGAGCCCACTTGAAGAATAGTCAGGACCTGGACACCAGGGAACCCCCTACTCTTTGCAGTAAGTGCCTTGAGATCTTTACTGACCACAGAAATTCCAGGCAGTTTAATGTCTCATCTGAAAGACAGCATCTCCTGGGGCATTGGTTTCCTGTGAGGTCCAGAGGTAAGACTGCCCCCTACTGGTCCACCAACACACTTTAAGTTCTTTTATCCAGAGGTGGCCATTTTTACGTGTTACCCATTTATACAGCTGGATAGTTTCTGGAGTGAATTCTGGGTTAAGCACCTTGCCCAAGGGTACAGCAGCAGTGCCCCAGTGGGGAATCAAATCAGCAGCCTTTTGGTTATAAGCCTTGCCCCTTAACACTATGCTACACTGCCCCCCCTGAACTTACTGCCTGTTTAGACTGCATAAAGTAAACAGGCAATAAGATTTTCCTTTTGGTTGTTGGTTAGGAAGTAACTTAACTGTAAATCTCAGTGTCAAAAAATTTTATGAATACAGACCTTTAAATCTGAAGAGAGATATAAACACATTTCTAAATGATTCCATTCTAAGACTGGAACTGCATTACTTCACTACCTCACCAACTTCCTATAGTAAGTCCTTTAACATGTAACAATACATTTATGACAGTTTCTCACACCATAACAAGGCTCTTAAATTAAAAGTGTCATGCTTTTATGTACATAATGTAGCCACATGCAGCAAGATCACATTATGCTCAAGGAAACAGTAAACAAAAACCTCACCTCCAGTTCAGGGCTGCCACCTCATTCAGGTATTCTGCAGAGTATACCGTTCCAACTGCGAAATACAGGAACACTCAGTTGTGTGTGTGTGTGTGTGTGTATATGTGTGATTTTAACACCCATTGCTGCTGTATAGAGTAAAAAGCAAATTAACACACTTGAGTGCATCTCATTATTCACATTGTTGTATCTGTATAACTGTATATCTGTATCTTTGTACAACAGCATGTCTGAACTGCGACAAATTCCATGTTTACAAACTGCATTTCCCTCTCCAGCAGTAGTATTACAGAACAGATACAGTGGATATAAAATGTCTACACACCCTTATGAAATTGCAGATTTTTGAAATGTAAAGACAGAAATAACATAAATGTGAGACTCTTTCCATCTTTAATGTGACCTTCCAACAAACAAAAATCCAGAGAAAGAAAGTTAATTATCAGGAGAAAGAAATAAAAAAAAACTACAAAACCCTGATTTCATAAGTCTAATACCAATACTTTGTGGATGCACCTGATGCATTTATTACAGCAGCAAGTCTTTGTGAATAAGCCTCTATTAACTTTGCACATCTAGACTTTGGAATTTTATACCACTCTTCTTTGCAAAAAAGTTCAAGGTCCTTCAAATTGCGAGGGGATCTCCTGTGTACAGCTCTCTATGGGTCATTCCACAGGTTTTTGATGGGATTGAGGTCTGGGCTCCGACTGGGCCATTCCAAGACTTTGATTTTCCTTTTCTGAAGCCATGCCTTGGTTGACTTGGATGTGTGCTTTGGGTCATTGTCATGTTAGAATATGCAATTCCTCTTCATCTTCAGCTTTCTAACAGAGGCCAGCAGGTTTTTTGCCAAAATATCTTGACATTTGGAGCTATTCATTATCCCCATCTATCTTGACAAGAGCCCCTGACCCAGCTGAAGAGAAGCAGCCCCAAAGCATGATGCTACCACCACAATGCTTCAAAGTCGGTATGGTGTTCCTTGGATGATGAGCTTTGTTGGCTTTGCGCCAAACATATCTTTTACAATTTAGTTCAACCTTTGTCTCGTCAAACCATAGCACATTTCCCCACATGGTTTGGGGTGACTGAATGAATCTTTTGGCATAATTTAGACGGGCCTGGATGTTCCTTTTTGTAAGAAAGGGTTTCTGTCTTGCCACCCCACCCCATAGCATGTGCAGAATACGAGAGATGGTGGTCACATGCAAGGAGTGACTGGTACCTGCCAGAAATTCCTATAGCTCCTTCAGTGTTGCTGTTGGCCTCTTGGTAGCCTCCCTGATAAGTTTTCTCCTTGTCCTCTCATCAACTTTGGAGGGTTGTCCTGATCTTTGCAATGTCTCTGTGGTGCCACATTTTCTCCACTTATTGATGATGGTTTTGATAGTGCTCCATGGTACATCCAGTGCCTTCGATATTCTTTTATATCCCTCTCCTGATTGGTACTTTTCAACAGTTAGCTCTCACAATTTCTTCAGCAACTCTTTGCGGATCATGGCTCTCCCAGTAGAATGCAACCCCAAACATTAAAGCAAATCCTACAGCAACAGCTGACTTTAATCTGGGTTTAATCAGAATCACTTTCATTGATGGCAGTTGTATGCTGTTTACCTACAGGCATGATTGTGAATGTGATTGGGTGTGCAGACTTATGCAATCAGGGTGTTGTAGTTTTTTTTATTTAAAATGTTCAAAAAGTTTTTTCTGGATTTTTGTTTGTTGGAAGATCACATTACAGATTGAAAAAGTCTGACATTTACATTGTTGTTATTTCTGTCTATACATTTCAAAACCCTGCAATTTCATAAGGGTGTGTAGACTTTTTATATCCACTGTAATCTCATGGAAAACACCAAATGTATATTAAAGTCAGACTTCAAGGATTATTACTTCTATTATTGTTTTTTATTTTCTGTATGACCCCAGCACATCACTGAAAGGTGTATGAAGATGGAATGATATATTTTCTACTCCTCTGAGAGCCAGGACTCAAAACTGTACTTGCCTTTCCAGACAAGTCAATAAATTAATAAAGGTGGAATGAAAATATTGGATATTCCACCAGGTGGTGGCAAGGTACAGCTGTTAAATTTCTAAATTTCATTTCATTTATGGTAGATAGTGAAAGCTGTAAGTTAACCCGGTGTTTCTCAACCCTACTCCTGGCAGCACCCTGTCCTGCATATCTTCTATCTATCCTTGCTGCTTGATTAAATCAGGTGTGCTCAGCTAATAAAATGTGCCACTGATGAGTTCAGTCAGGTAGGTAGAGCAAGGATAGATAGAAGATATGCAGGACAGGGTGCCACCAGGAGTAGGGTTGAGAAACACTGAGTTATCCTTACTTTTTCCAGTGAGAAAATAGGTTATGACATGGGGTATGATTAGCAAACCGGCTTTCATCCAAAGTGGTTACTGAAATGTGTGTAACATAACGTTAAGTTAAAATCTGTAAATTAAACCAGCGTTTCCCAACCCTCTCCTGGAGGACCCCTTGCCCTGCATGTTTTAGATCTCTCTCTGCTCCAACACAGCTGATTCAAATAATCAACTCCTTATGAACTCCTGAAGCTGCTTAACAACAAACTGATCATCTCACTGATCACTCATCATCAGATCTCTCCCTGCTCCAACACAGCTGATTTAAATGATCAGTTTGTTATTAAGCAGCTTCAGGAGTTCATGACGAGTTGATCATTTAAATCAGCTGTGTTGGAGCAGGGAGATATCTAAAACATGCAGGACAAGGGGTCCTCCAGGAGAGGGTTGGGAAACGCTGAATTAAACTACCACAATCATACTGCACGCCACTCTTCGTGTTCAACAAAACTTACGATCTGCTCGTGTAGGTGGACACTTGGCTTCATTCGGCTACTTACCCATTAGCAGGAAGTGACAGATCTGTACCCGATAAAACCTAATCGTCACGAGCGTTACAAGGAAACACAGAGCGTGAAACGCCATGAGTCCGACGAGCCAGAATTCCGACCACTCGATCTGGCGATAAAAATAACATTCGATTTACAAGAAAATCTAAATGAATTATTTGCTGCAATAATTCGATGGGTTATGCACAGTAGCTGGCTGAGTATACAAATATGATTTAGGAAGTTAGTTTGCTTCCCCGAGCACGGCTTGTTTTGTTATGCAATGCCATACGATAGCTGCTGATGCCAGTTACACAACAATCTAAAAGCCGTGATTTATTTAACTACGTGTGTAATCAGCACAACACAGAAAACAGCATTTCCTTACAGAGAGCAGAAAAGTCCAAATCGACGTAATTCTCATGCTGCTGATTCCATCGATTGGGACAGAGCTGATATTCAGGTCCTCTGGTTGAGCCATCTCGGCAACGCTCTGAAAACTACCAGCGTCAATAAGACAGACAGAAGCAAGTAAGCGCCGTACAGTAGTGTCAAGTGAACGTTTGATGCTACCTGTGTCGCAGAATAAATACGTCACCAACACGACATCGCGGCGCTTCTGACTCAATGTCTGTATATGGCCCAGGCTCGGCGCCCGGAGAAAATACAGAGGGGTGCACTTGCAATCCGGGGCGGGGGGCATAAAACGTAAAAAACAGGTAATAAATACTATGCACACATTCGCATATAAGGAGACAACCGGAGGTGCACTGAGGTCTGTCTGGGGCAGTGGCGGAGCCAGAGGGGTGTCCGGGGTGGCACTGGACAACCCTGATATCTGATTGGCCACCCCGGGTGGCACTCTAAAATTTCATTCGCTATCACTGGCAGTTTGATGCTGGTTGACATTTCATTTCACCTCTTGTTGAAAGAAGCGTTTAATTGTGACATCCGGCGGCGCCTTTTTCAAATCGAGAACGAGGAAGAGAATATTTCCACAGCTCACGAGTCACGCGAGCGACTGATACAACTATGGCAGACCTGCGGCGAAAGCACCATTTTGAAGTAAGTGTTAAGGTATAGCATTGGGTTTAGGTTTCCTCAACAACTTTAACGAAAGTTGAGTCGCTGTGTAGATGCATAATGGCAATTTGGCTCCATAACAGACAGTTAATCAGATACTACAGATCGGTTCCCAATTTAGCCTAACATTATGTACAGTATATATCTGTGCGAGTACACGCCACGCATATACAGTGCAGTGTCGTAAGTTACAGTATACGAGTGTTTAGCTAATGTGGGGTAACTAGTACAGATGTCAGTGTTCAGCAAGTTAACATTTAGCAATTTGAAATCCATTAACTCAGTTAGGTTTTCGTACTTGAACTCAAAACGAACAATTGTTATTATTAATCTGTTGACGTTACTCAAAAGATTACCGCAATTTGCAGATAGCCTGTTTGCTATTGTAAAGGTGTAAGAAATTATAGCTACTTACTGCAGAGTAGGGACTTGTAATTAAGACTGAGATTGGACTAAAATGTGGGTAATTGGATGCTTAGATGTAACCGTAGACTTATTTTTGCATAGGGTCAATTAAAACAATCATGAAAAGAAAGGGGGAGATATCAGACTTCAAAACTAATAGCAAAGAAAAGATAATATATATGAGCATAAATATGATACTGCAAGTAAAAGTGGGCTATGCACACCCCAAAATTAAGTGTTCAAAAAACTTGAAACAAAAATGTAGTTTTCTAATTGAACCCTTACATAAACATGTCACAGAAGATAAAGATAATTCAGTGTAAATTGGCTGAGAAATAGAGGTTGAAGAGTAATGGGGGTTAAAGTAACATTACCATTTTGTTGCATATGTAACTAACAGGACAACAAATAAGTTACATATGCAACAAAGCCTGTAAAATATATGTAAGCCTGAGTAACAAACAAAAATGCACTTACTACATGTTAAATAGGGGTTGTTGTTGAGAAATTATGTGTTTTTGAATAAAAACAACCTTGCAATAATTGCAGGGAACATTGTTTAAGTTTGTAATATTGGTGGGCACCAAAATTATTTATCTTTTTCAAGTCCACTTCTGCTTGATAATATTTTGTGCAGGCATATCTTGTGTTTTCAGTCAGACAGAAAAAAACATTGTTTGACTTTGGTGGATCAGAGAGGTCTGTACAAGTTGGTCATACCTGGTATGTCAAATTTCAGTGTGTTTTTCTGTAAATTTACTTCCATAAATAAACTATGTCAATTATGTCACACACAAATGCTGTCTTATCTCCTTGGTGCTTGAGCTTTATTTTCTGAAAATATTTTTGATGTTCAACACCCATATTATATATTCATGAAAACAGAGTGACCCAAGTCTCTCCAGTATGTGAGTACAGTACAGTGTGTGTGAGAGAGAGACAGAGAGAAAGAAATTGAGCTGCAGTTCTGAGGTAGAGACACTGGCTATTCATAGTATGTTAAAGAATTCTAGTGAAGAAACCCTAGTGGACCACACTATCTGCCACATTGAAGAACTCCAGGTTAAGTGAATTATAACTTCTACCTCTAATCAGCAATCATAGGATTCATTCATGGTCCTTAGATGCCAGGTTAGTGTTACACACTAATTTTCTGTCATGGTCTATGGACCCCCTGAAGTAGCCTTGGCCACCCTATGTATAAAACTCTAGTTTCGCCACTGGTCTGGGGGTAGAGCCGACCCTGATATGGCTGCATCCCCATCTGCATTTTTGGTCATTTACCCTAAGCACTTTCCCTCAAAATGGGGATTTGCCTCACTTTCTCTGTTTGAGTGAGTATATAAGCGTATACGCGTTTGGTGTGACATCCCATGAACCCTTTCAATTGGCCTACCAACCTACCGATGCCGATCTCCCTTCAAAAAAAAGACAAGCCCTAGGCAAATTAGACTTAGCCCCTGATCTTTTCAATAGCTAGAAACGCCCCTGGATTCAACCGCAATGTAACTATAATTTTGCTACAGAATGGTATTAAACTTTACTGCATGAATGACTGCCCAGTACAATAAGGGTCTGAAAGGTTACCATGTGAAAACTGCAAGATTTTACAATGAAGAAAAGTATCAAATAATTCTGTTCTTGACGCCCTGTCAGAGAAAGGGCACAAGAAGATAAACTTTAGGGCTGAAATTTTTAGGACACTTCATTCGTTGTGCTGGGGGGCCCAAACAGTTGCCTGATTTGCCTCTCCTGACGGTGCGCCCCTGTCCCTGAGGTACATTCTCTCATACTTATGACGCTGATCCAGGGACCTTCCAATACCTAAAACAGTAACTGTAAGGCACTCTTTAAAATGTACTGAGTTTTTTGTTTGGTTAGGTGTTAAAGACACTTATGCTAGAGTTTCGACAGGTCTCTATATGCATCTCTAAACCTGCTGTCAGACCACAGTCTTTGGTCACTTCTGTCTCCTGTGTGTGCAGCATTTGGACTCCAGAATTTTGTGTTAGTGTTCTGTGTGCAAAGATAGTGTGGCTAGGATTCCTCAGAATACCCAGTAGGCCCTGCAACAAAAGCCCACAACTAATCTACTCAAAGTAAGTAAAAACTGTATTTTATCATTTGTATCATTATATATAATTTCTAAACATATTAGGTGTTAGTTATTCTGTGTTTACTGGGGAGAAATAATTCCTTAATTAAAAACCTGATAAATCCTGTTTTTTTCCCTTGTAATGAACCACTGCAAACTGGGGACCAAGCACATCTGTTAAATTATCACCATTTTTCATGTAAAAGCAAATGATATCAAGTTACCAAGAAGACGCTAAAAGTATAAGAACATTGGTATCTGTCAAACGTGGTTACCCAGCAACATTTGCAATAATAACTCCATGCCAACAATGTAAAAGCATGTACTGTAGCAATTTAAAAATGCATTATGCAATGATACAAAATAAAGTGCTGTACACATGAAGATGTCAACACATGAAATATACTGTAACAATGTAAACCAAAGTGAACATTATAATATTATAAATTGAAGTAATATTGCATTGTACAAGCATAAAAAAGCACTGTCCATGTTTTGAGCCACATTTTTTTTCTTAGTCATGTATATTGATTGAACTTCGAACTTCAACAGGCATGTGAAAGCCTCATGTGCTTTTTCAGGGCCACAGTATGACCGTCACTGTGAGACAGCTAGTGTGGTGGATAAGCCACAACAACTAATTATGATGCCAGAGAGTGAAGGCCTGACAGAGATTGCTATGCTTCATTTGTCTCCACACACTTAAGCTCTGATTATTTTCAGTTTAGGTCATTTGTGGACTAGTGGCTCAACAGAGAGTCGGCAGAAAATCAGGCCTGCCAGTGTTTGACCTCTTTTGAGGGCAGGATGAAAAAATCCTTACAGCTTACCAAATATTTCTGCCAGTGAAGAAGATACGAAATCTCTCCTGAACACGCACATTTTTGGTGACTATACAAACAGTAAAAAAAATCACTTTGATGCTTAAAATATAAACAATGACTTTCATCATATGTGTCAGTTTAGAGTTTCTTTCTCACAGTGCTCTGGATCTTTGATCCACAGAGAAATTAGGATCAAAGTTACTGTCTATTAAAACAAGACTAAGGTTTTTGAAAGTCAAAGACAGTAAAGGTCCATCTAAAATACAATCCACTATAAACGTATATCTTAATCTTTTAATATCAGTTTTGGTGAACAATTTTACCATCAGCTGCAAAATATGGACTCCATTTTTTTCTCATGTTTCCCCCTAATGTTTGTGTCAGGAGGTAATCTGACAGCGACAGAGAGAGAGAGAGAGAGAGAGAGAGAGAGAGAGAGAGAGAGAGAGAGAGAGAGAGAGAGAGAGAGAGAGAGAGAGAGAGAGAGAGAGAGAGAGAGAGAGAGAGAGAATCTCCCCCCTCCCTCCCTCCCTCGTTGTTCTTTATTGATTGTTTTTGTTTTGATTTTGTTGGACGTTTCAGCCGGGTTTTCTTTTTCCTTTTCGGATATTTTGGTTTAATAAGTTTGTGGTTTGCTTTTGCTTTTTCTTGGTTTGATTTGGGGAGGAAATCCCGGGAAGGGATTTCCTTTTATTTTATAGCGTGCGAGGACGAGTGAGTGACGGCGGAGTGCTGCGGACCTGGGCCGCTCCCTGGGGTGACTAACGGAGCAGGCAGTGCAGCGGAGCGCGGCTGGGGAAAGAGAAGGGGACGAGACTCGGAAAAGCGGCGGAGCAGCAGAGCCCCAGGCTGGGCAGGAGGCGGGACGGGGCGGTGCCCCTGTGCAGTAAGGGACGTGACTGGCGGTACTACCACGGTGTGTGTGCGTGCCCTTTTTTTAAGACTGCCCAGCCTAACAGTGAGGGTGATCTGTGCCGTGTGTGCCCCCCCCCCAGTGTGGCCGAAGTTCCTGCTCCGGAGCTGTGCGAGAGGACCAGCAATAAACACCAGCACCTGGAGGCAGCGGTCTGGACCAGAAACGCCAGCAGCACCCCGCCCTTTTTCTTTTGGGGTTTTTTTTAATTTTTTTTTATTTTGGGGCGCAAGCGAGGCCCGGCACAGAGGCACGGGCCAAGTTGCGTCCCACCCCCTTTTTTTTTTTTTTTTTTTGTGCGTGTGTGTGTGTGGGTGGACCCCCTTGGGCGGCTGAGAGGGGTCTGGCCTCTGTCGTGGGGGCCGGCGCGGGAGTCGGAGTGGTCACTGTGGTGTGTGTGCGTGCACGGGGGATCCTGACCTGCGGTGTGCTCAGGCTTGTGGTGCCGTGTGGGGGGAAGTCTCGCTCCTGGTGCTGGGCCCTCGTGGGAGAGGCCAGGAAGAGGGAAGAGCCGCCGCAGGAAGGGGGGAGGAAAGGGTGTGAGCCGTCCCGCTTACAATCTGTGTTTTTATTAGGCGTTTAATAAAGTTATTTGTACCTGCAACTCTGGTGTCCTGGTTGTCTGAGGTGGGCGGTTCCATTAGGGGGAACCTGTGCTGGGGTAGCGGGGGTCAGCGTTGGCGACTCATCCAATTATGCGAAATAATACGTGAAGGAGCGCACAGATTTCTGTCATATTCACAGTGGTGTAAATTATATTCCATTACAACTGAGATCCTGTTATAGAGTTAGTGTTATTAATAACCTCACAGGTTCTAAGACCTATAACCCTCCAGTGAATAATTAACTTCAAATCAGACCGACTATCGACGTCCCTGCCTGCAATCTAACAGCGGAAAGGAAGTCCATGATCTACATAAATTCAATTCTGAGTAATGAAGCTGTTGTCTAGATACAGTACACTACTTTCTCAACTCCAATAAATTTTTGTAGCAATACAAAAGTGACGTCAAGGGAGAATCGTTCCTTAATATGCGTGAAATTTATTCGCCTACCTTTCTGTAGGCTACTTCTTGTACTTCTGTTTCTTTTCCTCTTTCTTTATAATTTCGTCCTCTTTAATCAAAGGTTCGTACCTTTCTGGTAAAAAAGCGACATGAACGTTCCTCGAACGTTCCTTGTCTTTTTTTTGCTGGTCCGTTCCTTTGACCACTTCTTTTCAATTCCCGGACACCCAACACTCTCAGAATCATTTCTCCCCTTCTCCCGCGCTTTCCTGTGCTGTCCCGCGTTTGCTCTGGCGTCTCCCGAGAAGTCTCCGTTACACTTGCCATGTCTTCCGTCTGACACTTCGGATCCCTGCTAGTTTTCTGCACTTGTCCCGTTTATATTTTCTGAGGTCCTTTCAGCACGGACTGGTAAAATGTTGGTAATAACCCTTTGAACCATAGCTACGTTTACATAACGCCGACATAACACGACATTGGCTAATGGAGAAATTGTTAGACTGAGGATACATTACATTTTTACATTATTGGCATTTAGCAGACGTACAGTCCGTAGCAGGATACGTACGAATACAAAATGTACTGCTGTAGATGTAAAACTTGAATAATTATCTGAAACGGAAAAATTTCCTATTAACTCACATCGCTCTGGATCATTCAGGAGAAGAGCCACAGGGTGCCCCACTCACTTAACTAGGCGCCCGTTTAAATCTGTCGTGTTCAGTCAACCATATGTGCGCCTGGCGACATGTTCGTAATAAACATATGAATATTCACACTCCATCCTCATTTGCGGGGAGGACTGATGCGTGTTCTTCACTCGTGTCCCTTATATCGCGACCAATCATGATCAAATCAAACCAGCCTGGAATTTCAGTGAGAATTGTTCCTATAGACTGGATGAGTCACCCACTTCTTTAGATTTCTTGGACTATTGTACATATGCTATGCTGAGTAGCCTATTATTAAAAATTCATTAGTAATCACTCATCATGACTCTTCCAAAGTACTCTCTATTAGCTAAATTGATTAATGAATGGGTAACGCTCTGCTATTTATACTCAATTGATATTTCTGTTTTATCCTAATTGAACTAATTATTTACCAGGCTTCTTCACACCATGTGATGTAAAACGTTTTTTTTTTTTTTTTTTGCGTTTAACAATGTAATACAGGGTTACAAGAAATGTTATTGTAGTTTAAAAATAATGACACACAAATATAGTACATTTTGAACTTTATTTGTACATGTATAATAATGTTAAAAGTAGGCCTACCGCCGACTTAAAAGGCAATATGGTGTTTCGCCATGTAGTGGCGCTTGACTTATTACAGCTCTCAGAAGCGCGTAGCTGAAAAGCGCGTAAGTCAAGGGTAGAATACACGTAAATGGTGTTTACATAAGAAACGCTCAGATTTTGGGGTTGCTCCGCCCGAAGCGCGTAACTGCTTTCATGGCACGCAAATCATAGACTTAAGTCAAGGGGAGAATACGCGTAGGCTGAAAAATGAGTAGCTGCGCGCTTTTTTTGATTTACGCGCGTGGGAGAATACGCCCCTTACTACCTTGCGAGAGCTGATAACGTGATACCGCTATCAGTTCCGTCACACAACGGCTGATCTTGCTGATCACCTACAGTCGATTTGGATGTTTAAATTGAGTGTAACTTCAAAGATGTAATTTGAATTGGCTGGCTCACTTATACACCTCTTACGTTATTCATGTAATCCTTAACGTAAATACCACGACGCGCAAATCATCATTACCTGTTTGTGGATCACAGCCAGGGCTTCTAACTCCTCGATAAAGGTTTCACGACATCTGCGCCTCCGGTCGAAAACATCCATGAAAGCGTTCGCCTCACGGTCACATCCAACCCATAGGAAAATTACTGCTTCGTCAGGTTGAGATGAAATATACCATTTACGGAGAACTATCAAGCTGATGGGGAAAATAGGCCTGCTTTGCCATACCAGCGAAGAATTGATGACAGACCTATGTTTTAAATGGGGTATATGTCTATTAGGCTAGGGAAATGGAGTGCTGATGTTAGTGAAACTACGGTCAACTGAATAACACACGTGCCTGTAAATGAGATGAAATCTATAAGGAAAACCAAGAGCATTTAATCATTTCCCACTTTAAGAGAAAGTGTGCCATTTACCAATTGAAGCGCAGAATCATGGCTTCTCCCAACGACTGAAATTTACACCGACCAATTAGCTCAGTACCTATGGCTGAACAGGTGCCAGATTGTGCAGCCAAGAAAATAAGCATTTAATGCCAGTGACTTCTTTTGTGAGCTACATCACTAAAACACTGAATTTAGTTCCCTATAGAAGCATGGACCCTAATGTGAGGGTAGTTCATTAAAATGAGTAAATTACTTGTTCCTCATGATGATGAAGTCTTCCACCTGTTGAATAGCATACAAACCTCACCCAATGTCCTTGAATGATTCATGAATCAAAGTCATTGGCAATACAGGAGGTATATTATTTGTATTGTACCCAAGCAATAATTGCTTTTGTGTTTTTTTTTTACCCTTTATGCAGCCCTGTTTTGGAATAGCCAGTCATATATCATGCTTGTCACACTGTCACCTCTGCACTCATGCAGGAGTGCCAAGGTGAGATGAATGCAGTCTTCCACTAAACTTCCATGCAGCCAAAGGATTTTTTCACATTACGACTCACACAGTAACTACAGTGGAGTGGAGATTCATTGGAGGATAGACACTACTTCACTAATGTTAGCGGAATTATTCACAAGTACTTGAGGAATAATAGGGTGCCAGACAGCAATGACATGAGGAAGCCATACCTGACACTATCTCTGGTGGAATGAAGCCAGCTTGTTTTGCCACTGTAGGATCCGTTAACTGTCAGACAGCACAGCTGATTTCAAACCTGTGCTGTTGGGCTGAGCCTTTGCTCAAAGCAAACACTTTGCCACCTGAAGCACTCAGGTATGGAACTGTTTAAATGGATGTCACACACCATAATTGTATAAGAGTGCAGATTGCCATGCACATGCAGACTAACCAGAAAACCAGGCTAAACGACATAATTCAGTGTAAACACCAATGCTAGGTGTTCTCTTTTATTCTACATAGAAAATATTCTTTTCACTGAGTGACACAACTGAACCACAACTGGCAGCTTTCACCCTGTGTGGATTGCCTCCCATAGCATGCTACACACCAGTGAATTACAGTGCCTTAAGAATTGCATAGAAGATGTGCAATTATCCAGCCATACATGCAGCGGTACATGAGTTGTACTTTAACCACTATCCCAAGGAGGACAGAGTCAAAAGGTACACAGTCAAGAGGTTCTTAACACCAAGCGAAAGCACAATGATACATAAACAAGACAAAGAGAAATCACACCTGCCAAATACCTGAGGAACTGTACCAAATATAACCAGATATAACCAATATCATGAACAATTATTGACAATATTAAAAAAATATTCTTCTTAAATCACCGTTAAAACTACAAGCAGGAGAAAATGAATATATATGTACAAACTGTGTACACCCCCAAAAATGTCCTTTTTATTACAAACCACTCAGTATGTCATATGATCCTTGTTCTGTTGTGTATGTAACCAGTATAACCACATACAGTATCACACAGGTTTCATTGAGGGGAAATTAGCATTAGCTCCCTGCTCTTTTGTTAGCTGCCTCCCACAGTATCTGGTGCTCAGACATTCCAGCAGAAATCATCGGTTCCCATTCATATTACACAAATGTTCTGGGACCTCCAGAGATGTGCTCTGCATCATCCCCTCTGCTAGACCAACATTCAAATCGGATTAAGTGAGAGTAAGGCAAACACAGTGAAAAATTTAGACTGCCTACTCTCTCCTATAGCCTAATTTAATTTCAGCTGGATTTGTCTTGAAAACTAAATCATACAAACACCTTTCATCCACAACATAATAAGATGTGTAACTCAATTAACAGCAACAAAGGCATGAGAGATCAAGCAAAACTGTAGAGATGGCTTTGGACCCTGCTGTTGTGCAGTTCCACATGCTAATTCTGAAATGCAGTTTAACTGTCCTTTATACCTCACTTGAAAAAAAAAAAATGAAAGTCTAAACCTGCTCTTCTGAAACCCCTCTGCTAATGATGTTGTGTGACTGTTATGCCAAACACCATTTATATAAAAAATTCTACAAACTAACAAAGAAATGTAAAATACAGATCAGAATTTCAGCTCAATGGAAACTAACGGCTTGAGCTTTGTGGAACAAACATGGTGTATTCCCAGGACCATGAGTCGGAACCACTGATCTAAGACAGCTGGTTATGTATGTTTTATAAACTGCAATGCCATCTGACAAAATTTTCAATATATAAAATCAATCTTTTCACATTGTATGTAAAAAAACAAGATGACATAAAATTTACAAACTACTAAAATATACATTTCCTCACAAATACTCACATCAATAAAATCAAATCATGTAGAAGGTTCAGGACATGCTACTGTTCTACAAGAAGGACTACCTTGCTGTTCTACAGTGTTTTCAGTAGCCATACTCACCTGGTTCACAAGAGAAAGTATGTTGAATTCCTCACTGTGAAAAAAGATATGCTACATTCATGATCAGCAGAATCTTACATTCTTAATCTTAAATTCTGCATATTCCACATAAACCAAGATGCAACCCCTGATTTTTAACTTAGGCAAGGCAGCAATAAAGATTAATTTAGTCTTGAATACCTGACACCTGCATGTGAACAATTTATGATTTTTCTGTAAATTGGACAGCAAAATTGATTAGGATGCAGTGATCAAGACCCTTCTACCTCAATCATTACAGAAGACAAACATGGCAAAGATACATACCTGTCCATTTTATGAATGTAACACATGGCCTTCAAATATGAAACACCTGAGTAGTCCTTAAATCAAATAAACAAAACATTGTACTTCTGAAAAAAAGATGAGTGCTTATTTGCTTTCTCTCACTTTCTTTCTCTTTTTGAAATTTGGGCATACCTGAGTTAAGATTTTTTTAAAACAGGTTGCAATATGATGAAAAAATGTTTTTGTGATATTCATCACAGTGGTTATTTAGAATCTTTTGTTTTTTGTCTACTCATCCTTTATGTGGGCTATTTGTAATGCTACTTTTAAATAAATAGCTATATAATGAAGAGTCAACGCATCCTCCCTCTCCCTCTATATTACATGCTGAGAGTCACTACTGTTACTATCTTCAGTGTGGCACGTTTCAAGAACAGTAAAAACAGTAAGGCACACATCAGCTGAGTAACCTGTCAAGGTGAGAAGAACAGGAATTAAGGACTAATGTTCAAAGGAATGGGGAAGTCAGATGGGTCCTGGGCTTTTTGTGAAAAACTGTCTCCTGCAATATGTGTTAATATGATGCTGCACCCCATGCCATGGTCCTGGCCAATCATTGGCACAACTCCTCCCCTGGTATAAATTCTCCTGCCTCTAGCTGTAACATAGGATGTGCCTTGAGGAAGGAGTCCTCTTCTTCCATGTGGTCTTCCTCCTCTTCTACTTTTGCTTGTAGCTGCTTGACTAGCCCCACGTGGTCAAATGGTAGAGACAAGAGCGTCACTGGGGGACCACAGAGGCTACCAGGGGCCATTTTCATGTTAATCTGCCTCAGGGCTTTCTGCGGGTGCCAGGACTGCAAATCCTCTGGCTGGCGGTGCGTCTTCATGTGTGCATTTCGGCTCTTGATCTTGGAAAACACTCTACAAAAAAGGATGGGTGACAATTTGAGCTACATGCACTCTTGACAGCATTATTACTTCTGTCTGGACTAGAAGACGGAAACTCATGTTCCTGAAATATGCTCTGCTGATTTCAATTCTCTTGGACAAAATAAGTAATGAAAGTACTGTTATGGCAAAAACATGACAAATGTAAAGATAATATAATACAGACTAATATAATAAAAATGTCTCACCAAACTTCTCATCTAATTCAATCCTCTGACTATGCAAGCTGTTTCTCAGAAATATTATAAGTGTTAGTACTGCAATGTTCAATCCTGCCAGTCACCAAGCTTCTAGGATCTTCCTACAAGATTTTCCTGAAGTACCTATGGAATATTTCAAAAGCTCCTGTACAACATTTACTAAAGCTTCTACCGAATATAATCTTAAATATGACTAATATTATTTAATATGATTAAAATATGACAAACCAAGCTATCTAGTTCTGTGAGTATTTTTCATTGTTAATTGTGATTGACTGTGATCATTTAAACTGTGCTGTAACAAAGTCCTTCCCATGCAAATGAGATGTGCTAGAATAATGATGTTTAAGAGATGTCTTACTTCCCACACTCTTTGCAGGGGAAGACAATAGTGATGTCTGTGTCACCACTAGTGCTGCTGTGGGCTGGGGAGCTTTTCACTGACCCCAGACCAGCCTGAGGAGCAGGTCCGCTGGTGCTGCTGTGGGCTGGGGAGCTTTTCACTGACCCCAGGCCCGCCTGAGGAGTAGATCTGGACCTGCATCTCTCTGCCAGGGGTTTAGGGGCTAGGCCTGGGCTGCTGTGGATGTGAGCATGGCCATTCAGGGCCTGCTTAGAGGAAAAGGTCTGCAGAAGAACAGTGATAATCTAAGATCACTTTCACATCTCTCACATACCTCATACCTATAGCAGTGCGCCTCAGTCTGAGCTCACAATGCAGATTTAGGGGCTCACATGAACCTCAGGTAACCTGTAGCCATGTCCTTCCGCATGGTTTTACACACTTATTCTGCAGGTCATACATTCTTGGTTTGAGGTACTGTCAATGCATAACAGTAGGTGGCGATATTGTATTCGTGATGGTGTATCTGTATTTGAAGAAGATGCAATTGTGTGGTGAGCACCTTGCTACAGCTCCAGTATACTCCTCATCCTCCATTCATTTCCCTAAATTTCACGAGTATGTGTTAATTATGTTGCAAAAAAGCATAATTAGTAAAATAAAGAAGTAAACGTAAAATAAGTAACTGTTAGAATTTGGATATGGATGTTTTTATGGTATTCAATGATATAAAATGTCCAGCATTTTGCAGTGACTATGCAAGGGTGTAACACAACAAAGCAGCATGGTGTCCAGACACATAATGCAGTGCATACACAAAGGGCACTTTAATTTAAATTGTTTTAATTTGGGTGTAAAGATGGACCACGTTTTATTCTTTTTCCCCTTTATGTAACCCTGTTTTGGAAAGGCCAATTGGATACTACACTTGTCTCCCCGCAGCAACGTCAGCAATTGCAGAGAGGCACTTGGGTGAGATGAATGAAGTCCTCTGATACATTTGCACACAGTGAGCAAAGATGGACCACGTTTCCACAGAAACAAACTAACAAGACTAACTGAAGACACTGTCAGACACCTTTGCTTTTAGTGACTCCATTGTCTAATTCAGTGAATTAAGTTATAATGTGAGAATTCTGTGTTCCTGACTGGCAGCAAGTGGACAGCTTTTAATGGACCAAATTGTGAAACCAACCAAATTTGTGACACGTCAGTTCACACCTAGAGTGACAGAGGATGATAAGTGAGAACTCTCATGCCAAAACAGAGAGGGCCTGAACACATCACCTAAACCAGTTTTCTTCTGACTATCCAGGCAGGATAGAAACACATGTGGCATGGAAGAAAATTCACCAATACCATAGTGGGGCTGTTTGTCAGACACTGCTGTTTACGATAGAATTCCACTACATCCTTTACAACCCCAGCTCTGCAGAAGGCATGTAAGGGACATTAGGTGTTTCAGATGACATGATCATTTTGGGTACACACTGTTGAAAAGACATACAGAGAGTTCTGTTTAAACCTGAGATGGGCCCTCTTTGCACACTCTGCACACAGCCCTGAAACAGGATTTGCAGGCTTAGCAGATCCTGACGTGACATGTGACCACTCCATCCCAGCAGCCAGCTCTACAAATGCTGTGAGTATCAAATACATTTGTATGAGCTTTGCTACATTCACTATAATTAATAATAACTGCACTCTTGTGACTTGTACTTTTTTTACTTGTTTTTTTTATTTCTACTATTTATCGACAGATTAGATCTAATCCTAAAGGTAGTCATGCTACATGTGTTACACAGTAAAAAAAAAGAGAAAATTGTGAGAAAAAATTAAAACAAATGCATAAAATGTTTAGTTGTGCAGATCTAAAACAAATTAGAATTGTGTAGAATCTCATTTCAAATATGGCTAGCAGTTTTATGGGAGGAATGTTGATGTAATTGAGGACTGACACATTACATTCACTTGTGTCCAATGCTGCAAGGCAGGCAGTCTAAAATACAGCTGTTCAGTGAATATGCTGAGACAACTTTGCTCCAACATGCCATTGCTTTCCCATCAGATGTGACTGCATTAATCTATCAGCCACTTTACAGAGTGGAGGCTCCAGTGAATTTCAGCAGAAATCACTTGCAGCAAAGCTCTTCTGACAGTTACTGTTTGGCAAGGTGCCAACAAAAATTCTTATGATCATTTTTTTTCCCTCAATCTATTATCATTATGTTGAGAATAATATATTCTGTAATGAATGTTTTGTAATAACATAAAATAATCATTCTGCCTGTAATTTGAGCAAGTACAGTGATGCATAGTTACTTTTGTATTAGTTCTTCAAAATAATAATGCCATTTAGAAAGTTAGACATAACAGAAAAGATACTAAATTCAACGTTTAAGGATTTCTTGGTTCTATTTTATCATCTATTGTTCTAAATAATTTTGTAGGCAATAAGCATAGCCTCAAGAATGCGTTAGACCACAGCTGAAAGATTTGAAAGAGATGACCTATTCACAAGTGTTGAGTCACAGAAGGTGAGGTTACAGAGAAGACGAGACATCTTTAACTGACAGGAAGGAGCATGAGGCTCCGGATGCCTGCGAGTGGGTGTTTTTATGGTAGTTTCCATCAGTGAACTACCACAAAGCAACACTCTGTATGATATTAAGGAACTCACACAGCCACAGTCTGGAACCTCACACACAAAGGAGCTGGCTGGGTCTGCCAATTCAGGGGACTGGTGGACTTTTATCTCCTGTTTGATGAAGCTTTTTTCATCATCCAGTTCCTCTGACTCAAGCTCCTCCCCCTGCACCTCCCACTCATCCTGCACAGAACAGCCACAATGAGACACACAAGTACACAGAGTTATGGGTATTTACAAGTCTACATCCTCTAACAGGGTATTTCCTACAGTTTATAGCCTCTAATGGGGCACTTCCTACAGTCTATGGCCTCTTATGGGACACTTCATATAGTCTACAGCCTAGACTGTATGACAGTCAGACATGGTGTTCATTGAGAAATAAAAAAGAAAAAACATTTAAATTTATACATATATTTAAAGGTAGTAAGGACAAAGGGAATTGCAGTTAGATTGATTAGAGGTGTATATGGGGAAAGTAATCTTGTAGGCGGCTTGTTGGGTTGGGTTATTTTAATCTGAAAGTTGTTGCCATTATTTCTTGGTTTGCTGCTTCTAAACAGCTAAATGACATTCTTTTTAATCTATCAAAACACAGAACTGTGCAAGCGCTCCCAATTAAGAATGACCTGATGTACTTATAGGCTGAACTTATACACTCCGGAATGTATCTGATCACCTGATCTACAACCAGCCAAAATACTCTCATGTCTCATACTCTCCTCACCTCACTACAGTGGCTACCTGTTATGGCTTCGATAAGTCAAAAGTTTGGACCTATTCTGCTTAACTGTAACAAGTGCTGCACCCCCATGTTAACAATCTCTCACCAAACTCTACTCTCTAGTCAGACTACATCGCTCTGCTACCCCCGAAACATCTAGTAGTCCCTACCTTGAGGGGTTGCTCATCATGTTCACATCCCTTCTCTACTCTTGCTCTCAAGTGGTGGAATGAGCTCCCCACAACTGTCAGAACTGCATCACTGTCCATTTTCCAGTCATCCAAAACACATCTACGCTCTCTGTACTCTGTACACCTCCCCCTCTTACTAATAAAAAACAGTGGCTATAAAACTAATTGCATTTTACACATAAAAGCCTGATGGCACCTGAAGCTTTAGCAGGGGCATAAGCTCAGTTATAAACGCACTGTGACAGTACTAACCTGTAGCTTTTAAGATTGTATAGTTTAAGCTTAATGTTATATGATAACAGTATAAGGTTGTACATCCTTTGGCAGCACTTCATCCCATTGTGGCAATCATTCCCAAAATGGCATTACATTGCAACGATAGCATAAATGCATTTGTATCTGTGCAGCTCATTGCCTAACCCTGTTGAATGCACTTATGGAAGTCGTTGTGGATAAGGGTATCTGTCAAATGACCAAATGTAAAATGTAAATGTAAATGACTAGTTCATCTCCTAAAACATACTGGCCCAAATTGTCACTGCAGTGCACTTTGTACTTAACACACAAGCTCTGTGTGGTTAGACTGAAATGGGGTCAGGGTTTCTGCTGATAGGAGAGACAGAGGAGAGACCTGGGAAATAGGGGTTTGCACCGCCCTCTCGGGTTCCAGAATGGTAGAGTGCATTTGCTGTTTCTTGCCCAGTCTCAGTCTCTTCTTCCAGGTGTAGTAGTATTCCACACACTGAGCCACTGTCTTTGTTTTCACCTGAAACAGATGAAGACACTGTCAGACACCTGGACAACTAAGCTATCTTAGATCAGTAAACCTGATCTAGATTTTTTCTTTTGAAGAGAGCATGAAAAACATTTTTTTCATTAAAAATACTTCTCAAGGTTCAAATCCTCTCCACATAAAACTCATGGCATGTGTTATAAAGAGAGCTGCATATTGCTAAGAGTATTTCAATTCTCAGGTTTGTTGTTGCCTGGCTGACAAAGCCATTGACATGAGAAGCTTTACAGCTGTGGTGGATCCTGCATTTATTTTTAAGGTGTGTTTTTGCATTTTGCTAAGATAATGAAAGACTTGAAAAACTCAATTGTTAATGGAGATTTTTCAACAAAGGGGTTCATGCACTGAGATACTGTTGATTCCATTGATAACATATGACAGCACAGCAGATATTTATGAAGAAACTAGAACCTTAACAGCCTTCAGTAATGGCTGTTTCAGTAATCTTCTATTTTTAAAGAAATTAAAATGAATGGACAGTGTTTCCAGTCCACTGTCTCTTTACGAGCACAGACCATTTCTGGTGAGTGAAAGTGCCATTTTTTTCCATGACATCATTTCTTTACTTCTCTACTTAAAGATGACTCATTTCTGGAGAGTACAGTAAATGAGTCCCGCCTCATTTCCCCTTCAGAAAGGCTTTCTGCGAAAGCTTCCTGTCACAGACTGTGAGCACATTCATCCATAGCCCAGCATCTCTCTGACCAGTCCCTCTGTGTTCTGCTTCAGCTCGGCTCTGACTGAGCTCTACTGAGTACTATCAGCTCTCTTCTCACAGGTATCTGCTAACAGTTCTGTGTAAAAGGACATTGCTAGTAGTATTTGTTTTGCAAGAGGAAAAAATAAAGCTGTTTCTTTGGCTCATTTCTATCATTCATCAAGCCCTTTAGAAAAACTAAGTCAGCTGTCTCACACACACACACACACACACACACACACACACACACACACACAGCCTCATCTATCCAGCACTGAAAGACAGTGGCTGGATCCACTGTTTTCATGTAGTTGTGGATGTTAACAGTGAGCAGTCTAAGAGGTACTTCACACTCCCACAGCAGGGAAAAGGGAAGCTTTCATCTGTCAAGCTTCTCTTTGACTTGCCCCTGTCCTCACAAGGAACAGGGCTCACACTATGTCTGCGCACCATAATTATTCACCTCCCAATCAAGGTACCAACAGCAGACTGATACAGTGACTGTCTGCATGATCTAATATTGTAAGAAATGATGTGGTATATGCACTCACTATGGTCTCTTTTCAGGTGCTCATTTTATGACAAATAGGCCTAAAAATATGGAGATTACATTCACAACTCACTGGCCAAAATACAAATGCAGAGACAGTGATTGAAAATATGGCAAATCTGTTTAAATATGCAACATCTAGTTTAGAAAACTGAATCCTTCACAATCTGAAAACACAGCAGCATTTGGCATATTGGTTGTGGCTGGGTGTGGACAGAGACTAACAACCACAAGCAGTGGTTTGCACACCTGAACATACCTGCTGAACACACCCAATGAGTGAGTACAATGATGTGAGGGACTTACAGGCAGCGCTCATCACCTCAGCCAATGAAAAGCTTCTCACACATCTAGTTTAGTCAAGCCATGCTGGGCAAAATATCATGTTGTTAGGTCAAATCTCAGCAAAATGTCACAGTCGTGATGAATATGTAAAATGTGATGAATGACTGAATACTACAAGGTTATTGAAGATGTCGACATTGGCTTATCTATGGAGTATGAACAGTGCATACACCTCATGTGAGCAAGACTATGGAAATCTATCAGGACAAAAAAGTGCCAAAGCCACTGATATGAGATCGTGACACAGATATAAAAACTACAACAGCAATAATTAATTGTAAAAATGAAGAATGCAGCATACCATTTTCTGTATGAGGAAGAAATCCTTATTGTATATGATGAAGGCTTTATTGAGCTGTTCCTTCTCCAAAAGTGTCCAACAATCAGATCCTTGTTGAGGGGACACAAAGAGCAGGTGAGGATGGAAACTCAGGGAAGGTGGCTTTAGTGGAAACTCAGTTGAAGGTGTATTCAGTGGATACAGCGCAAACTATGTTTCCATCACATACATCACTTTGCATATTAGTAGCTGATCACACCACAGTCTAAATGAAGACTGATATATTATAATGCTCTTCTAGGTTGTTACCACAATGTAATGTTACGTTTTTTTAGATTTTTGTGTGTATGCTGTGATACAATGTAACATTACTTTTATTATTTTATTTTAAAAAACCGTTACGGTCATATGCTTACACCAGTTTTTCATCTTAATACATCTTAATGAAAGATATCCTGAGCACTGTGACAGCTACAAGAATCAGAGCATAGGAACCAAATACTACACGCTACAGACCATATGCAGTGCAAGCAGTGTGCAAATGCATCTTGCCTTGGCCTTGTCTACAAATAAAAGCCAGAAGAATGAATAATTTGGCTATGAGTGGGACATGTATGGTGTTGAGCTGAACTGAGAAGAAAAGGTAGTGGCACACACCTGCATAATGGTAGTCTACAAGAGGATCGAACTTGCGTCTCACTGGCCTGTGGAGGAGCAACTTCTCCAGGCTGGCCTGACAAGGGAAATGGATGGATCAGGGGAATAACAGGAATTACAGGGATTTCCTGTGAATATTCCTAAATTCTGCAAGCCAACAATAAATTTTATGTATAAAAGAGCATACATGGTTTCTGACAATACTGCATCATTCCAAAATGCAAAACTTTACACAATATAAAGAAATATATGCTTTATGAATTCAGTTATTATTACGGAGAGATCTACCACCAAGCTACACGAGGCCAAACCCAGAACTATTGAGCGCTGGAATATGTTTTTAGAATTGATAAAAGATCTGTAAGGTAGTCAGGTGTGTGATGAAAACAATGCAATCGGTATATCAATATGAGTTATTGTAAGTGTATGCAATATTTGTAAATATTATAGACATGTATGCAAGGTGATTCCCAGTATTTAAGTAAAAAGTCGTAAGTTGTTCACAAAAAAAGAAATATATGCTTTATAAATGAATGATGACCAAACAAGTCATATTGTCAATGACTAATATGAAACACTGACATCAGGTTATTGTAAATGATTACTATGAAACACTGACATCAGGTTGTTATTATCAACCATCGACAGGAAAATTATTTTTGTTGTTATTTATCATAATTTTGATTTCACTTAGTGTTTGAAGTGCAGGGAATATCAGTAAACATGGATTATTCTCCTTGATTTAGAAATGTCCCACAGTCACATGTGCTGCTCCCAGCCTGTGTTTGTCTCACCATGATGTCACCTCTGCACTCAAACAGACAGTGGAGAGCATATTCTGTGTTGGTCCCACCTCCTGGGAGCACACTGGAGCAGGCCATTTTCACCAGATCATCCACTGGACAGAAACAGAGTGAGGGTTTTAATGGCAAGAGTAGGAAAGAGTGTGAGTGTTTCCCTAGCATGCTCTAGCTTTAGCCTTGCTACTTCTGTATTGGGGCTCGGATACCTCTCTGCTTGGTGGCAGGGGTGTCCAGTGCACTCAACGGTGTCCACAGCAGACAGGCTTTGTCCATGTCTCTCTCTGCCTGTGATGGCCTCTGCACATCAGGAATATCCGCTTGGAAACGTGAGCCAATGTTGATACGTCTGCAACAGCATGACAATGTCAGAGATGAGCTCCCATCTAGATGAAAACTATCACAGCTGAACACCAACCCAAAATCTTGTGGAAAGCCTTCCCAGAAGAGTGGAGGCTGTTATAGCTGCAGGGGGCAACTCCATATTAATGCCCATGGTTTTGGAATGGGATGTCCAATAAGCTCATATAGGTGTGATGGTCAGGTGTCCACATACTTTTGGCCATATAGTGTATATTCTGTTAATGCAAGAGAGATTGTCAGTGCAGCAGAGACACTGTTCCTGTAGTAGAGAATTATATACTGTCAGTGCAGCAGAGATACTGTTCACGCAGTAGAGATATATACTGTCAGTGTAGGAGACATATTGTTAGTGCAGGAGAAATATATATAGTAAGTGCAGCAGAGATACTGCTCACACAGTACAGATAGATACTGTCAGTGCAGGAGAGATATATATTGTCACTGCAGGAGAGCTAGAGTCAGTGCAGTAGAGAAATACACTGTCAGTGCAGTAGAGATACTGTCAGTGCAGGACGGATATATAGTGTCAGTACAGCAGAGATATATTCTGTTAGTGCAGGAGAAATACTGTCAGTGCAGGAGAGATACATACTATCAGTGCAGGAGAGCTAGTATTAGTGCATTAGAGATACTGTCAGTGCAAAAGAGCAAGTATTAGTGCAGTTAAGATATATACTGTCACTGCAGTAGAAATACTGTGTAGGACAGATATATACTATCAGTGCCGGAGACATACACACTATCAGTGCAGGAGAGATATATACTGTCAATGCAGGAGAGCTAGTATTATTGCAGTTGAGATATACACTGTCAGTTCAGGACAGATACATTCGAGAGGTTGCTTACGGCTCCACCTCCACCGACTGCTCTCC
The DNA here is from genome assembly GCA_019176425.1 of Megalops atlanticus. NCBI lineage: Eukaryota > Metazoa > Chordata > Actinopteri > Elopiformes > Megalopidae > Megalops > Megalops atlanticus. The sequence goes on from CM032887.1 coordinate 37,033,971, forward strand.
AGGGCCTGGCATCACTGTCTCAGGACTGCCATCCATGCTAGCTGTCAATCACAGACACATCACATCCACGTGCATTGTAAAGGTCATGTTCTGTGGCACACAGTCTGCTAAACTCACAAACAACTCCACTGCGACTGCAACGTAATTAGCACACAGTACATGAAACCATACCTGCTGCATATTGGAAAGTAAAGCTGACAGCTGTAAGGTGTGTCATTTGAGCAAGTTTTGTTATTCATCCTGAGGCAGTTGTAACAGTTGTAAGGTGTGTTGTTCACTCTGAGGCGGTTGTGAGAGGTGTAAGGTGTGTTGTTCACCCTGAGGGGGGGCACTCACTGGTCCTTCCAAGCAGTACTCGTGGTGTGACAGGGGTGAGGAGGGATCCCGGGCAGATGCTTCTGAAGAGCCCAGAGCCCTGCCGAATAGGACTCAACATGGGGGGAGGGGTGTAAGGCGGGGCCTCTCCGAGGAGGCACGGTGAGCGCAGCTGGCTCTGGAACAGGACAGCACCCCCAGTGGATGGAACAGGGATTGGGGAGGGTATGATGAGTGGATCAGGGCGGTGACGGCTCTTCTTTTCTGGCCCTGCCCCCTGACGCTCTCCTCCTGCTGCCCTACCCTACAATAACATCACAACATTACCTAAAACCATTGGCTGTTTCTTTAGTCATAATTACTATTACTTTTCATAAAGAGGAAATTACAACAGTGGACAAATTCCTTTTTAGTAATATAAAAAGATCATAATATAAACTAAAGAAGCCACAGAAAGTTTACATTTTGCAGACTAATGAGCAGAAATTCCACATAAGTTGAGCGTCACGAATGTATTTCCACAGAGGTAAACTAGGTAAACTAGTTCGTGATCATTGCAGTATATTCTCAAGACACAGTCATTTAATGGAAGTGTCATCTATACACCAATATACACTTTCAACATTTTTTCCTTTGCACAAGTAAAGCAAAACATGCCTTGACAATGAGTACTGGGACAACCAATGATTCTCTAATAAGCCAGAGGAGACACTAGATCACAGTCCGTAGCATTTCTTCTTCAACCAGACATGTTTTGGCAGTTGACTAAAAAACTCTGTGCACACAAACAGCAGGAGCCATCTGAAAGAGCTGACAGAAACATATACAGGTGTAGGAGGAGTTGCAGGAGGGGAGTAAATCAGCATGAGGCACTTGCAAGTTGTGTAAAGCTGGATGCTTACACACAAGGACAGTTCTGAATGCTCTGTCCGATTGACGAGGTAACTTCCTGGGCAGGGCCAGAGAGGTGTGACAAGGCAGCTGCGGGGGGCAGGCTGAAGCTTGACAGGCACAGACACAGGCATGACGAAGGGGAGGTCCGGCTCCACCTCCTCAGATAACTCTGTAGCGTCCCCTGTCTGCCCACAGGCAAATATACAGACAAAGCTCCAGTAAAACCTGCACTTTGGCCCAGGCAGAGGACATCAAGAATGAATGGCTTCTCAAAAGCTATTTTTTCTTATCTTTTCATACAAAAATGCTACTGTGTAATGTCTGATTACTTCGGAGCTGGCTCGCATTGTAAACACAGCAGAGAGTATACACACTACATAACATATGTAGAGAGTGTGCATACTACATGGCATATTTAAAAGACTGCAGAGAGAATGCACATTTAATAAATGTATGTATTTCATACATTTAGAGTGTGCACACCGCATCATACATTTAATAGATGGTAGGGAGTGTGCACAGCACATTTTGTAGATTTTGTAGATTTCAGGATGCCCATTATTTTAAATTTTAAAAAGTAACCTTTTTAAAAGTAACAGAAAAACCATGTAAAAAGTTAACAGAAGCATCCATCAGATTCAAAATCCCACAAAACCCTGCATAAGCTTCCATCCACACTATCCACACTTTCCCTACTATCAGTACAAGTAGTACAGATCTTGCATTAGTACAGCTGCACTTAGAAAATAGCAGTTTTTTAGAAAGCAAGTGTGTTCTATTTGTGAACACAGGTGTAATAAATGCTGTGTGTTACACCCACTGAAGAGATGTGTGAGAACAAACTCTAAGATAAGCATGGATGCTCCACATTGCAGAACACATCAACATGGACCATTGAGAAAACACTATCCTCTCCTCACCATTTTGGGTGCAGGCAGAGCCCTGAAGCCTCCATGTGAGCGCATGTGTCCATTAAGAGCCGGCAGGCTCTTAAACTCCTTCTGACAGATGGAGCACAGGAGCTTAGAGGTGGCATCATCCCTGTCTGTCACCTCCACCTTCACAGGGGTACTGTGAGTGACATGGTGAAGCCAGTGAACACAGAAACTTGGCCAGTAACACAAGCACAGGGCACGGCCTGGGTTCACTTGCCCCATAAACCAAAGGTACAACCCCATGGATGCTGACAGCCATCACAGCAGACAGGATTATTAAATCAGAAACAAGCCAATACCTGTGACCTGAGCAGGAGGGATCATCGTGGAAGTTTGGCAAGCGCATCTTAAGGGACAAGAGAGGAAAGTGTCACACGCGTACCCTTATTATTATTTTTAAAACATTCATAAACTGTACAGAAACACCATAAGACACATGTATGTTTTAAATTGAAGCATGAGGTACAGTGTGCATCAAAAACATGGTAAATACTGACGGCTCATTATTATCAGAAGAGAATATTGATTCTCCTATACATCAGAAGCGTACAAGCATGACAGTAGGCAGCCCAAATGCCTTTGGGTGGTACCTGTTGCCATGGTGCTCTGGGGGAGAAAGGTGAGGCTCCTCCTACACTGTTCGCCAGCTGGATGGTGGGAAGGACATCCACCTCTGACCTCTCACCCAGCTGGTGTGGGCTGCAGGTGGCAGTAGTAGACAGAAACTGCTGTTGGCAGGCCAGGCTGCCTTCTCTGGGGTCATGGAGCCCCTGCAGGGGGGTGGGGCTTGGACCCATGGGGGTGTTAGGGCCTGGGCTGAGGAGAGCACAGCTGGTGTCAGAGGAGTACTGTTCAACGGGGAGAGTGCTCGTATCCTGTGCCTGCACCTGTTGCTGGAGGGGGATGCTGTGCTGGTAGAGCGGCCTGTACTGGTGCTGGTCCTGGTAGAAATATGGACGCTGATGGCTGGAGAGTGCTGGATCAGGCTGTGGGAACCTCTGGACTTTACAGCTCTGACTGTAGTGGGGCAGAGGGGGAGTAGAGCACAGGGGCTGTGGCAGCGGGTGGGTGGGCAATTGAGTGTTCAAGTGGTAGTAATTCCCCTGCTCCTCCTGTTGCTGCTGCAGAACCTGCTGCATGTGATCCATAAGCCCCATTCTTGGCTGCTGCAGTGACTGGTATCCGTAATGGAGTTGCTGCTGATTCTCTTGCAGACTGAGGAGATGTTGGGACTGCACCTGGTCATAGCTCCGCATTGACTGGGGCTCCATCTGTGGACAGCTCTGCTGGTCTTCCATTGGTTGTTCCTGGGGCTGCATGGGCCCCTGGTCAAGGAACTGACGAAACACTCCATCAATATGAACACTGCCCAAGGAGGGGGGCACAGGCCCTGAGGGGGGGTGTTGCTGGCTCAGGTTGAAAGAGGTGTCCTGAAAGAGATGCAGATTCTGGCTAAACACCTGGGTGAATGAGTCCAGCCTCTGCAGAGCACTAGCACTGCTAGAGAGCTTGGTAGGTCTGTCTGTGTTGGCATGGGCCATGGCCTGGAACTGGTAGCCCCCGCCACTGTCGCTAGCTTCCAAGACTCCACCCTGGGGCTGGGTCCCCCAGATGACTGGTGAAGTTTTCCCAGGGATACTGCTGGGCCATGAGCCCGCGTGTTTGGACACGTCCACCATGTCAGCATGAGGGTCTGTGGGGTCCTGATAGAAGACTGGGCAGCCCGCAGGCACATCCACAGAGTCCAGCATGGGCACACAGCTTTGGTTCACTGTGGCCATGGAGTTGTGTTGAGGGAAATAGCTTTCATCGTAGCAGCTAACTGGGTGGTTTGTTTCATAGAATGGCTGGTCTGCCATACTGGTCGCTTTATATATATATAGTCTGAAATCTAGCTGTGGTCTCTTTAATCACTGAGACTTACTGTAGCAGTGACACACCGTTGCACACCGTTACAGCACTACTGCCGTTTCATGTTTGGCAAGATGTGGCCTTGTTGCAAAGGTGGGAGACACTTGCCTGCCAACAAAGAGATAAACACATTGAATGTGACACAGTGAATGTATCCCACTTTGCATAAAAATAACTTTTACAATTTATGTCATAATCTTATTCTCAATAATCCTCAATTTTGGGGAGGAAAGAGATAGAGCCCAGGGACACTCACAGTTCTGAGTAGGGTAACACTGAGCCAGGTTGGGCTGGACATCTGGGTGTGTATATGATCAAGTTCCTGTCTGATGCAGTTTGCAGGATGTATCCTAGGCTCCAAGACGTCATGTTCCTGACACACTGGCCATTCCTGCCAATCAGGATACCGTGAAGCAGAAACCACATGGCTACACCCTCAACCTTTCTTTCATGTCTGTTTTCCTTAAAGACATCCTGCTTAAACTCAAACATACACAAACATCTAACACTCACAAAATGATGCAGTAACATACAGATAATAAATCAGTATAGCATCAAACACACACAGTGAAAACAAAAGAATAGTATATCAGAAAACAGCCTCAATGAGCAGGACATATGTTTCTACACAAACATAACACATATATATATACACTCAGTGACCACTTTATTAGGTACACCTCTCTAATATCGGGTAGGACCCCCTTTGCCCCCAGAACAGCCTGAATTCTTTGTGGCATGGATTCATCTAGGTGCTGGAAACATTCCGTAAAGATTCTGCTCCATGCTGACATGATAGCATCACACAGTTGCTGCAGATTTGTCGGCTGCACATTCATGCTGCAAATGTCCCGTTCCACCACATCCCAAAGGTGCTCTATTGGATTGAGATCTGGTGACTGTGGAGGCCATTGCAGTACACTCAACTCATTGTCATGTTCCTGGAACCAGTTTGAGATGACATGTGCTTTGTGGCATGGCGCGTTATCCTGCTGGAAGAAGACGGGTAGACCATGGTCATAAAGGGATACACATGGTCAGCAACAATACTCGGGTAGACTGTGGCATTTCAACGATGCTCAATTGGTATTAAGGTGCCTAATGTGTGCCAAGACAATGTTCCCCACACCATTAAACCACCATCTCCAGGGCTCCATACTGCGACCATTTTTTGAGAGTGTGCGAGTTAAAATTTCACATGGTTGCATTTGTGCGAGTGCATGATGATCATTAGGCAGTTTTGGTGCCCCTCCGGCACGGGTACTGCGTTAGCCATTGTGGTTGAAAGTAGTACTTTTTCTTCTTCACTGGATCAGTCAGTCTCTCCCTACCTGCTGCACTTTCATCATCAGTGTGCGTGTGATGAAACGCGCCAAAAAATCCATTTAGCTGTTACCGTGTTCCTAAGATGAAGCGGTCTATAGCTGATTATTTTGAAAAACAAAATGAGGAGAGAGAGGAGAAGGCTGTTGGAGAGGGAGAGCCAACGAGAGGTCCCAAGTCAGACACAGCTGATGATGAGAGTGGAGGCACAGGCAGGGAGAGACCGACTGAGCCAGTGAAGAAGAAAAAGTACTACTTTGAATGAATGCTGCTGTTAAGTTAAGTTGAACTTTATTTGCCTCCAGAGGGGCAATTGGATGTGCAGCAGTAAAAACAGTAATAACACGAGATCAAACACCCAAGGCAATTAACCCTTTCGCACGTAACTTATTTTTATGCTATGTAGTGAGCGTGTTACATTACATGGTTTATTATGTTGTCATTAGCGTTATTAAGCTTCTCATAGTTTTAAGTTAGCATTTGCAATATTTTTTAACGTTAAATCGCTGTTTCCTCAAAGTTAAATTAGCCAGAATTTTTCCAATCTAGTGTTCTAATTGCAGCAGTTTTAGCATACGCACTACATGGCTAATCACACCGGTGTGACCGTACACACGAAAGGGTTAAATACAACATATAATAAAAAGTAAAAACATACATGCTGTTGTTATGCTTTGCTTTTATTTGATAACATTTTTGTCATGTTTTCTTTTAAAATTATACAATAGAAGAGGACCTATTTTGTCAGCCATTGCTTGTGGCAGAGAAACCTAATGTACAGATTAAGATATTTGTAAAATATTTTAATCAGAAGTCTCAAGTCACTGTCAATTGTTACATCAATGCAAAACTAGGGTATGCAAATTCAGACAACTATTCATCAGGATGCAAGGTCATTGATTAATACCATGCTGTACCAAAAAAAAAGGGTGCGACCAAATAATGTGCTGGTGCGACCAACTGAGAAAGTTGGTAGCACCAGTACTACAAGTGGAAAAGTTAGTCTGGAGTCCTGATCTCCAGCCTGAACCGTTGACACAAGGCAGGATGGATCCATGGATTCATGTTGTTTATGTCAAATTCTGACCCTACCATCTGCATGTCACAGCAGAAATCGAGATTCGTCAGACCAGGCGATGTTTTTCCAATTGTTTACCGTCCAGTTTTGGTGAGCCTGTGCCCACTGTTCTTAGCTGACAGGAGTGGTACCCGGTGTGGTCTTCTGCTGCTGTAGCCCATCCACCTCAATGTTCGACGTGTTGTATGTTCAGAAATGCTTTTCTGCATAGCACTGTTATAATGTGTGGTTATTTGGGTTACTGTCGCCTTCCTGTCAGTTTGGCCATTCTCCTCTGACCTTTGTCATTAACAAGGCATTTTTGCCCACAGAACTGCCGCTCACTGGATGTTTTTTGTTTTTCACACCATTCTCTATACACTCTAGAGACTGTTATATGTGAAAATCCCAGGAGATCAGCAGTTTCTGAGACACTCAAACCACCCCATGTGGCACCAACAATCATCCCACGGTCAAAGTCACTTAAATCAGATTTCCTACACTTTCTGATGTTTGGTCTGAACAGCAACTAAACCTCTTGACAATGTCTTCTATGTCTCTATGACTATGCATTAAGTTGCTGCCAGATGATTGGCTGATTAGATATTTGCATCAACAAGCAGGTGTACCTAATAAAGTGGTCACTGAGTGTATATCTTATATGCTTAAGAGCTTCATGACACTTTCAAATATTTAGAATTCAACATGTTACTATGCAGGATTCAAACAATATACAATAGGCATGAAATACTGTAATATAAAATTTCACAAAATCAAAAAAATGACAAAATGTTTCATGGCCTGAGAACACACATCTCAAAATCAAATTACCACATGACTTAGATTAAAATTGGATAGAATGTAATTTACATTTTCTTTCAAGTCAGTCGAATTTTTATATGATTTACATGCTCATTCTGTCCATTAGTACTCAGAAGTGCTATAAAATGAATGACTTTTAGTCTGAATCCATTGTTTCTATTGGTCAGTTTGAGTCCAAATATACCACAGGTAAATGGAATTTTGTAAATGGTTTTAATATCACTGAACTTTAACAAAAACAGATAATGTAACCAATCCATTCCACATTACTACGCACTAAGATGGATGTTGGAAACATTTACCTTGTCTTTGGAGAAGTCAATAGTTGTTGTAGTCAAGTAGCCACTAAACTCTACTGTGTAATATGAATAACTCTATAAAATAAACAAAAGTTTTTCAAAAGCCAACCTAACAGCTAGCTCTTTTCACTGGGTAGGTAGCGATGCCAGCAGCAACATTAGATAATGTTAGGAGAGTCACTATAAATGTTGGAACACAATAGGCACTACTTTTTTGGTAATGTTAGTCTGCCTTCTTAGTTTTTGAAGATCTGTTTTATAAAACAATATGGCACTCACATCTGTGGTTTAGCATGAATATTGGCAAGCCTAGGGGTTTGATCTGAACAAAAAGTATGGATATTTTTAATGGACATAAACATTGCTCTCAATTTTCATTCCTATGCATTTAATTTGCGGAAATTAACTGATTGAGGTGATTGAGGTACAGTGATGAGATAATTATTTATTTGTGTGTGTATGTGTGTGTGCATGCCACAGGAACTTTGTCTTGAACAGAAATATCACACTAGTCACAGCAGCCAAAGAATTAACACTGTGACAAGTGTGTTATATTGAGATGTTGATATTGAGAACATCACTATCACATTTAAGCAATAAAAGGAAAACATACCTATAATATTTGTATTTGTAATATTTGTATTTGTTTTTTCTGAACATAAAATTGAGGCTTTATAGCTGTGCTTTCCCCAGTGAAGTTAACTTTTATTATTAAACCAAAAAAACTTTATACCAGAAACTGTTTCCTCTGCTGCCCTGTCTCTCCCTGTCTTGCTCTCTCTCTTTCACACACACACACACACACACACACACACACACACACACATATACACACACTCTAAGTCATACAAAGCCTTCCACCCACACATATACACTCTGTGATTCAGACCGACACCATCTTCTCACTTCCTGTCACATGACATTGAGCAGGGATGTGGTCATCATGTGTCTGTTGTTTGTTCTCCTTTAAAGGAGCGTTGAGGGAAGCCCAGAGACCTAAACCAGCTCACCATATTGATCTGTGTTTAAATACAGCCTTTTCACTCTGCTCAATACTAATGGTTTATATGTACCAAACAAAAACAGTACTATCTTTAAGCTTGTGATTTTTCTACAACATGATCTGTTATGTAACTAAGTTTTATGGGTGGGTCTGTAGTCCAGTTCTATCTCTCCACTCATGTGCACTTCACTGCAGTGAATCACACTAATCTCACTGCAACACTGATACAGCACATAACTTTCTGCACACTCGACTAATGATGTTGTTGCCACTGTGCTCTAAGATGTAACAATATCACTGAATTCTGGAAAAAGTGAAAGGTTTGAAATAAACCTCACATAACGCAATGTCTGGGGTATCAATACAATAAAAAAGACTGGTGAGGTAATCACCAAATAGATGAAGTAATAGGTTAATGGCAGTGGACAGGTTAAGGTCTGATGCTTCACTGTGGGGCTTTATCCAGCAGACATTTGAACCTGCACACTGAAGTCAGGATCAGGAAGCAGCTCCACTGAAGGCAGCTGGGCTGAAGGTGCCACAAACCCCTGCCCAAAGCACAACTCTCTCAATAAGACAAAGCCATCTCTGAACAGAACCAGTTTCAGTATGAATACTAAATCAACACTCCAAACAGATGAGCAATGTAGAATATAACCTGTCAAAGTCTGACCGGAAAACACTGCATGCTGAGGAAATGCAACAACACAGAAATAGACGGACAGAGCTGCACAATGCAGGCTAAAACTAGAGATGCTGACACAGTGACAATATGCCTTGGCTGCCAGCTGTATGATTTTGAAAGACAGAGTGCAACATGACAGTTTCTTACAGACTTACATCCATGACCCAGAGGCATAAAATGTGTGAATACTCTTGTAATTTCATGCCCATATAAGTTTAATATTAAAAACACACTCTTGGCTGGTACTTTGAATACCTACCAAAAATACACACAATTGTTTTGTTTTTTACACTTCATTTATTCACACACACATACATGCACACACACAGATCTAGAAGGTCTACACACCCTTTCAAAAATTCTTGTTTTTGGTGTCTTAAAGGCTGAAATCAACACAAGCGAAGGCTTTTTTTAGCTTTATTTACACATTGTAAGGTTAAAGAGTATTAAAATGAAAAACTAATGAAAAACGTTTCATTAAAAATGAAAAAAAGAATGTTTGATTGGTTGCATAAGTCTGCACACCCTTAAAATAATACTTTGTTGAAGCACCTTTTGCTTTGATAACTACCATGAGTCTGTATGAAGTCTACCCGCTTTTTACATAAACATTTTGCAATTGCCCAGGCTTCTTTGCAATTGAGTTCAAGTTCACTCAAACTGGGAGGGGACAAAAAGCTGTCTTCAAGTCATCCCAAAGATTTTCAGTGGGGTTGAGGTCAGGGATCAGGGCTCACATTGAGGTCAGGGCCATTCCAGGACATCAACCTTCCTTTTTCAGCCATTCCACTGTGGATTTGGCTGTGTGCTTTGAGTCACTATCATGCTGAAAGGTAAAATTCAGCTTTTCTTTTGGTAGAGGGTGGCAGTAAACTCTTTTGGTATTCTGCACAATTAATCTCCCCCTTTATCCTTACCAGAGCTCCCGTTCCTCCTGAAGCCAAACAGCCCCACAGTATGATGACTTGAAAGTATGGACTGTGTTCTTAGGCTGATGGGTTGAGTAGGGTTTGCATCAAACATATCTTTTGGGATTAAGGCCAAAAAAGTTCTACCCGAGTCTTGTCAGACCACATGACAATAGGAGATCCAGAGTGTCGTTCTGCATAATTCAGACAAGACTGGATGTTCTCCTTTGTGAGAAGTGGCTTCCATCTTGCCACCCCACCCCACAGATCAGAATTATATAGAACACATGAAATTGTTGCTCTGTGTATATGGTCACTAGTTCTTGCCATGAAGTCTTGCAGCTCTTTTAATGTTGCTGTTGGCCTCTTGGTGGCCTCCCTGATGAGTTTCCTCCTTGCATCCATCCTGGAGGGATATTTAATCCATTTCTTGATTATGATTTTTGCTGTGTTCCATGATATACAATATGTAAGGCCTTTGATACCTTTTTACAATCCTGTAATCATCTATACCTTTCAACAATCCCAGGGGTGTTTTGATAGCTCCTTGTTGCCCATAGTTGTTTTCTTACACATTAAGAAACAAGGAAACCTACTGAGAAAACCTACATGAGCAGCTGATTTTATCCTGAACTAATCACTTCAATTGGTCACAGGTGAGGTCAGTGAGCTGTTGGCATGATTTGGATGGTGAATGGTTAGACCTGAGCACAATTAGATCTCTCATTATTTAGGGTGTGTAAACTTTTGCAACCAAAGTGTTTTCATTTTTCTATTTTAAATTAATATTCAGAAATGCGTTGCCTTTTTACTTAGGTGATGTGGGTTACCATGTCTAAATGACAAAAAAAGCAAGAAATTTTTAGGTGTGTAGACTTTCTACATCCACTATATAGCCTGTGGACCCACAGAGGCCCTGCAGAACTTGAACTGAAGTGAGTGTGAAGAAACAAAACTCCATTGTGAAATGGATTAATTCTGTTATTAAAAATATTATTGTAAGGTCCTGTAAAATATGTAATATATAATATATAAAATAATTATTTCATCATCTCCCCCATTTCAAATGTCAAATGTAAATAAAAAAATCACATAAAATGAACACAATGATAGAATATAAAATATTTAACAGTTAACAGTATAATAAGTAATAAATCCAGTATCATCTTTTTTTCTGTGCCCCAAAAGTAGTGGTATATTCCTGCACCTACTCTAGGTGAGCTTGGCCACCTCTGCCATAGAGTGCGCCTGTGTAGGATCATTGTTTTGCAGAGATCCTCAATTGATTTGTGAAGAGGGTACTTTGCCAGCATGCGGACAAAACATTAAGACTTTCAGTCAAATCCTGGGAAGTGTCAAACGAGGCCTCAAACTGGAAAATGTCAAGTAATGCTTTCCGTTACCACTGCTGTCTCTCAGATCACTGTAGGCACTAGATAAAACATAGAGGAATGAAAGCCACACCAATCCAGACCTGACACAACTGAGGTCATCTGCAGTTTGTTTAGTGCATTGCAAACATGAATGTACAGCAATAAATCACTACTGCTGTTGGTTTCCTTGTGGTTTTCAGCAAATCAGAATAAATTATAAATTATGCCTCCATAGACAAAACAGTTACAATAGCACAACAGCTTTTTCACTGTGGGTGTGTGATTCTTCCAAAGCAATTCACACACCTACCTGTGGTCAGACCTGAAAGCCACAAAATCTCATTGTCACATTCCCTTAATGCTTTACCTAATGGAATATTAGTATCAGCATCTGTAGAGAAGATCAGGTATAAAGTGCAAGGCAGGGCTCAACATGAATTTTAGATATATGAGAGACATGTGGTCATATGGATGTGGATACTTACAGTCAATAATTTTTCTAATGGGGAAAGCACAACACACATTTTCTTTTTCAACTCAGGCTAATAGCTAATAGCCTAAATACAAAGCATCCCCTTGTGAACTTGATTGGTATTGTATTGTGTTGCTTGGATATTATTATTTTACAGCTTCTCAAGTGTTAGTAGCCCAAACAGAAGAACATATAGTTTGGCCTTACTTACATTGCAATGAAAAATGACAGCTGAAATTGACTGCCTAGCTGAAACAAATTAATATGTAACATTAAAACATGGCAAGCATATTGTGAATTCAGGCAACCAAAAACTGATTGCCCGGCTGGGCAGTGACATTTCAAAGTAAGTGTCAAGCCCTGGTACAACAGCAGGTGCAGGAGGGATCTGCCTCTGGTTCATATGGCAAACTGGTTCAGTGCAATATAATTTGAAGCAAACAGATTGGCTTTGATCCCAAAGTTTTATTTCGCTGACCGTGATGGTATCCTTTACATTGGATTAATGGAAACTGAAACAGTATAATCTTCTTTAGACTTTCCAATTATCATTTCTGTTGAAAACTTGGAAGTAATATGTGTAACCCTGATACAGCTCAGATGTCTTGATGCCCCTTTAAAAAAGCTGGTGATGGGTAAGATTTAAGATTAAAAACACAGATATAATGCAATATATCAGATATAATGCAATATATCAGTATGAAACAACTGTTCAGTATTAAGTTATGTGAAATATGTGGAGAAATTGTGATACTCCATATTTATCCTGTTAGGTTCTACTTTGTAGAACAGACAGTCGGATGAATGAGATGAGACTGGTCTTGCAGAGGGTTATTCCCCAGAATCCAAAGTTACGCATGCAAACATCACCCGAACTACAACTGTCTAGGCTCAGATGAGTACTCACAGAAATACCTAGGTGTGATTAGGCCACACCTCAACAGTTGTTAATTGGGTTTAGACAGAGGCAGTGGACTACAGGCATTGATGTGTTGATGACTAGGGTTGGGTATTGTTTCGATTTTATCGAATCCGATTCCAATTCTGCTTATCAAATCCGGTTCTTATCGAATCTCGGTTCCGATTCCAATATTTTTTGGAGAGAAAAGAGAAATTTTATGCCGGTGCACCGATGCGAATCAGTGAATCTTACCATCCCTAGCAGGCAAGCAAGCCACTTTTAATCATAGCCCACTACAGGCTAGCGAGCTACTTTTTAGCATACATGGACGGGCTAGATATATGGTAGGCTCGCTAGCTAGCTATTGTTTATCATACCCAACTGCAGCCTAGCTAGTTTCTTAGCTAGTTTCTAGTTTTTTATCATACACAGAAAAGTATCCACATTTGCGTTGTCGGTAAATGCGAATTAAGTTGTGAATAACCAGATATCAATAATGCATTTTGCCTACTTAAACAGAGGAGACTCAACCGTAGCAAAGGGATGTAACCCCTTCACCACAAATCTTTTCACCGCTCAGTGACATTCATCCACTTTCTCCTTGCTCATCTCCCCCTTCATAGCTAAAGTGAAAGGAGTTTCTGTACTAGAGGGGCAGGTCTCTGGGGATGAACCAGAGGTGGAGGGGTGCTCTCATCATCCGTTTACCTTCAATATAAAAGGCGAATGTCAGCTCATCTGTGTTTTGTACCTGGCGTGAGAAGCTGCTACTGTTTAGCTGCGTTTTAACTGAACGCTTTCCTCGCTCGGGTTTGATCACTTGCCTGAAAAATGAACAAGCGAACAGCAAGCATTTTTTAATTACACCAATGCTGCTAGCAAGTTTGCTAGACACAATATAAGACAGCTAAGTTGTCTTGCGTTGCTAGCTAGCTAGTTAATTAGCATATATAAATACCGCACACAAGCAGTTTGTCATTTCTTGTGAACTCTCTTTTTTAAGAAGTAGGCTAATGTTTCTCTAAAGTTTCAAAGCTAACGGTCAACACAAGGATGGGTCCATGTTTTGAAACGTCAGCTAACAGACAATACCAATCAGCCTGAGATTTCTGGAAAGGGGCGTGGCTTCTAGCCCTACTTGAAGGTGACTGGCTTTCGCCAGGCGAAATTTTCGCTTGGGTTGAACATTTTTTACCTGAAGCGAACGCTCATTTCGCCCATTTCGCGTTGCTCGCAGTTTTGCCACAATTAACTCCGCCCATTCGCTATTGAATTTTCATGCATTCACGTAGCGCGAAAATTTCGCGTCACGTTCCGTTAAAACGCACCTTTAACGTTAGCTGTATCTGGGGCGTTGTTGTGGCTGGGAGACCGCAACACATCGAACACGGTACATTCCTTCAGATTCACGTTGTGTTGAAGTAAATGCAGTGGTGTACTGGCCATCGGGCATACCGGGACAAATCCCGGTGGGCCGCCGCATCGGTGGGCCAGTGGACCGTCAAAAAATCCATAAAGTTTTTACCGGCCCATTCTGTGTACCTGTAATCTGATGAAATGGTTCAATTGGGAGGACTCAGAAATGAATGTATATTTCAATAACAAGATACCATAATTTCATGAATGCTTTCACTGTTAAGGCATGTTGCACAGCAGTTTTCAATGACACACGTTCATATGTAATCCTTTACTTTGACACTGACAAAGTCACATCACGATTAGTTCAAACAGAGCTTAGTTGCATAAGCTTACCAACAACACGCTCATCTAACCTAAGTAAAATATTGCATTGTCACCGCTAAATAAAACGAGACAAGTTTTCAATGTTAGCTGTGTTCTATTATCAAGGCAAACAAGCTAGCTAGCTAGCTGGCTACCTAGCGGGTTAAAGGGAACTTCAGGACCGCTGATGTCCAAGTTGTACCTAGCTAGTTGCATTAAATGTGATGATATAAAACCTGCTACTTGAAGTATATTCAGAAGAATATAATCGTTTGTAAAGTCCGTGCGCATTAACATTTTGCTCTGTTGCTCGCTACCTGTTGCTCGCTACCTGCTTCCGGTTCCTCGCTTCCCAAAAGCCAGACGCAGACACCGATCGACTAGGACCCAAACTCGGAGTGTTTGCGGTTTCCAACACCTTAACAACTACAACACTTATCTAAAGAAGGAAAGTATATACATAAGTAATCTCCGAGATAATGGCTTCTACCAATACCTCTACCTATTCTTCCGTCTCGCCTATTCTCAACTCTCCTCCCTCTTGCTGTCTCCCCTGCATTGTGTGTAACATGTATAGTTACTCCTTCTCCGCCAGTAGCGCTAATTTCACCTGTGGTAAATGTGAGTTAAATGCCAGGCTGACGGAGAAGATAGCTGAGTTAGAGGAACGCATCCGCACCTTATATAAGATTAAGGCTAGCAAGGAGTTTATTGAATCTTTTTCTGTACCGGATGCGTCAGGTAGCCGCTCCCCTTGCTCAGTCCCGGCAGATCCTTCGCAGCAAGGCGAGTGGGTTATGGTTCGGGATAATAGACGAAAACATAAGCCTTCGGTGCACCGCCAACCCCCGATTCACGTTTCAAACAGGTTCTCCCCCCTCAGTAACACACCGACTGAGAAACCTGTTAAAAGAGCCCTGATAATTGGCGACTCTATTTTGAGAAACATAGAGACGCCAACGACCATAATTAATTGCATTCCTGGGGCCAGAGCATCCGACGTTGAAGCAAATCTAAAAGTGAAAGTAAATTCTCGAAAATAATTATTCATGTTGGCGCTAACGATGTCCGCATGAGACAATCAGAAATAACAAAGTTAACGATCTACAGCAGATTATCGTCACTAAATCGTTGGCTGTCTGAGTGGTGTCCGTCCAATAACGTTGGCTTCATAGACCCCTCGAGGGAGGGTGCAGCTCTTATCTCCAGAAATTTGGCATATAGTCTAAATATGTCAAATTGAATTGAATAACATTGAATAAAGCCAAGAGTATTGTGGCAGACAGCTCCCATCCTCTTTTTAGTCAGTTCGAGCTCTTGCACTCTGGTAAGCGCTATAGAGTCCCACTGGCGACTAAAGCTGTCTTTAAAAAGTCGTTTGTCCATGTGCAGTAGATATTCTAAACACAACTGGAATCTAAGATATGCTAGCCACAGGAATGGACAGTGTTTTTATGAATTGTGTTTTAGTGTATTTATTATTGACTATGTTTTATGTTGTATGTTTTAAATGTTTTTGATCTGTCTTATATGTAATGGTGAGCCAAAATTTCCACCCTGGTGGACAATAAAGATCTATTATTATTATTATTATTATTATTAAAACCTTGACTCATCAGGGCCAAGGCCAGGCAGCAGACTTTCTGTCTTAAACAGATCTCTCCTTCGTCCCGTGAACCACCACTTAAATTTAGTTCCATAGAGACGGTGTCTGTCCCCCAAACTTCGGTCCCATACTGTTTAAAGAAATCTATTAGGGGCATTTGCCCTGACAACTTGATAAAAATTAAATCTGGTGAACCTAAAATTAATACCTTCAAACAAATGGTCCTTAAGATTGGTTTATTAAATATACAGTCATTAACACCCAAAGCAATACTAGTAAATGAATTGATTACTGACCATAAATTCGACATCCTATGTCTGACTGAAACTTGGCTGAAACCAAATGAATTTATTGCTTTAAATGAATCAACACCTCCCAGTTACAGTAACTACCAGGTCCCTCGTGCAACTGGTAGAGGTGGTGGTGTTGCTGCTGTATATAACTCTAATCTTTGTGCCACTTTTAAATCTGGCCATAACTTTAATTCATTTGAATTGCTAGTACTTGGCTTTGCACATCCTGACAAGACTGCATCTCAGGTATTTCCACTTGTAATTGTCTACAGGCCACCTGGCCCTTATGCCTTTTTCTTATCTGAATTTGCAGACTTTCTATCCAACCTGGTTGTCAACACAGAAAAGGTTGTGGTAGTAGGCGATTTCAACGTTCATATGGACAATGAACATGATCCATTCAGAACAGCATTTTTGTCCATTATTGACTCCATTGGATTCTCTCAGTTTGTGCATAAACCCACACATTGCTGTAACCATACGCTGGATCTAGCCCTCATTTATGGCACTGAAATTAATAATGTAGTAATTATGCCACACAATCCTGTACTGTCGGACCATTACTTGGTGACTTTCAACCTTCCTTTAGCTTTTTACATGAACTCAGAGCCTGTATGTTCTCTCAGGCGAACCATCTCTTCTACTACTGCTAAAGCCTTTCTTGATGAGCTCCCTGCATCATATGGTCTGCACAACGAAGAATACTTAAACTTATGCTCAAACCCTAGTTCGGCTAAAATAAATCAACTCACTGAAAATATTGAGTTCACACTACGTAATACCCTAGATGCCATTGCACCCCTAAAAAAGAGCAAAGGCCCAGACAGAAAGCTTGCACCTTGGTATAATGACCAGACCCGTGCTATCAAACAAACCGTGCAGAAACTTGAAAGAAAATGGCGCTCCACAAAACTACAGGTCTATCTTCTGGCTTGGAAAGAAAGTCTTGCAAGCTACAAGCATGTGCTCACAGCTGCCAGATCTGCATACTTTTCTACCCTGATAGAGAAAAACAAGGACAATCCCAGGTATTTGTTCAGCTCCATCACCAGACTAGTTAAGAGCCCTGCATCAGCCACCCCCTGCACTCCAGCAATTCATAGCGATGACTACATGAATTTTTTTGACAGCAAAATCATAAAGATATGTGACACAATTCAAAAAATCTCCTCTAATTCTGCCTCCAGCCTGGCCTGTCCAACCTCAGATAATGTAGAGATGTCCAATAGGCCAGTCACATGCCTAGACTATTTCACACCCATTGAATTTAGCGATTTCTC
The DNA here is from genome assembly GCA_019176425.1 of Megalops atlanticus. Taxonomy (NCBI): domain Eukaryota; kingdom Metazoa; phylum Chordata; class Actinopteri; order Elopiformes; family Megalopidae; genus Megalops; species Megalops atlanticus. Next base: position 37,051,770 of record CM032887.1, read on the forward strand.
CTCCCTAATAAATTCATCTAAAAATGCTACCTGCCTACTAGACCCCATTCCAACAAGATTCTTAAAACAGCTGCTACCTGAAATCGGCACTCCGTTATTAAATCTTATCAATGCCTCCCTTACGTCCGGACATGTACCTCAGTCCTTCAAATTAGCAGTCATTAAGCCTATCCTAAAGAAGCCCACTCTTGACCTGAATGACCTGGCGAACTACAGGCCCATCTCAAATCTTCCATTCTTTTCAAAAATCTTAGAAAAAGTTGTAACAAAGCAACTTTGCTCCTTCTTACAGTGTAATAATATTCTGGAAGTCTTTCAATCCTGGTTTAGACCGGATCACAGCACAGAAACCGCTCTCCTAAAAGTACTTAATGACCTACGTCTCTCCTCTGACAATGGCTGTATCTCTCTACTTGTGCTCCTAGACCTAAGTGCAGCCTTTGACACCATCGATCATCTTATTCTATTAGACGGACTTGAGAACCTGATTGGCATAAGCGGAAAGGCTCTATCCTGGTTCAGGTCTTATCTCTCAGAGCGACATCACTTTGTCTTCATTAACAATAAGTCTTCCAAACTCTCCAGAGTAAGACATGGAATACCACAAGGATCCGTGCTTGGACCTTTGCTCTTTTCATTAGACATGGTCCCTCTTGGAAATATCATTCGTAAACATGGCATTAATTTCCACTGCTATGCAGACGATACCCAATTATACATATCGGCCAAACCTGATGTGTCCTTGGAAATATCAAACATGGAAGCCTGCCTCAAAGACATAAAGACATGGATGGCCCACAACTTTCTCCTTCTAAATACGGACAAAACAGAAATATTGGTTATCGGCCCAAAGTCTATCAGGAGCAAACTCTCCAATATTACATTAAATCTTGATGATGTCTCGCTGGCCTCAAGTGCAACCATCAAAGACCTTGGTGTCACGATTGATCCTGAGCTCTGTTTTGACACACATATAAAAAACACCTCCAGGACTGCTTTTTTTCATTTAAGGAATATTGGTTAAAATCAGGAAAATCCTATCGTTACACGATTCTGAAAAGCTAATCCACGCTTTTGTTACATCCAGACTCGACTACTGTAATGCCTTCTTGTCAGGATGTGCATATGCCTCCCAAAAGCCCCTTCAGCTGGTTCAAAATGCAGCTGCTCACATGCTAACGAGAACAAAGCGCTTTGAGCACATCACCCCAGTATTAGCCTCTGTCCACTGGCTACCTATCAAATACCGCATTGATTTCAAAATACTTCTCCTTACATTTAAAGCTTTAAATGGGCTTGCCCCTCCTTAAGGTCTTAAGTACCTTCTTTACCCATATTCTCCAAAACGAACTCTATGTTCCCAAAGTTCAGGACTTCTCATTGTTCCAAGAGTGGGTAAAAGTACTATAGGCAGTAGAGCCTTTTTGTACCGGGCCCCTCTTTTGTGGAACAATTTACCCACTGAGGTTCGGGGAGCAGACTCTCTCTCCGCCTTTAAGTCTAGGCTAAAAACTTATCTTTACTTCAAATCCTTTAGTTGAGGGACATGGCATGGTTGCTGACATTGATCGTAGAGTCTCTGGTGGACTAAGTGGTCATTGCTGTCACTACATCACGGCCTGGGTACTCTGTGTTCAGCTGATCCAGCTGTGAGCTGGTGTTGACTGCCTTAGGGTCACCCTCATGATCGTGCTGGCCCCTTGCCTCTCGTCCCCTAGGTATGCTGCCATAGTGCTTATCTGCCGGGAATTTTTTACACACTTGCATCTCTCTTCCCCCCTCTGCCTTCATGCCTTTATGTTTCCATTCCTGAAATTAACAACCACTAATCACTGTTTTCTTTTTGTCCCTTATCCCTGCTCCGGGCTCCTGCCTGGAGCTGTAGCCTAAGCGTCACTTCCGATTCCCAGTCCTGCTACCCCACTGCCCTGCTTATCAAGTCACATCCTGATTTCCAGTCCTGCTACCCCACTGCCCTGCCTATCAAGCGAACTGCTTCCCAAGAACCGGACATTTTAGGATACATTTTATAATCACTTTGTTGCTAATTACTACTGTCTATCAGACTGAATTGTCTTAAAAGTACATTGTACAACTTTGTTTTTTTCTGTCAAATTCTATCTGCCCACTGCCGGCCAGAAGCAGATGGGCTTCCCCTCTGAGCCGGGTTCTGCTCAAGGTTTCTTCCTGTTAATTAGGGAGTTTTTCCTTGCCACTGTTGCCTTAGGCTTGCTCTCAGGGGGTCTCAGGCCTGGGAACAATGTAAAGCTGCTTAGTGATAACTTGTGTTGTGAAAAGCGCTATACAAATAAAATTGAATTGAATTGAATTGAATTGAATTAACTAAGAGGTAGTCTCAGCTGTAGACAGAACTTGAGAATCGCAGCCAAATATCATTTAATTCCCGAGCGCCCCCCTACTGCAGGTGTTGCATTTTGCTGTGTCGTTATCTTTTTTAGTGAAGCTAAGCCAAACTTTCGAGCATTTGCTGCGGTCAGCCACATGCTTTGTTGACGTACTGCGTAACAAATGACATGACGTTAGGTCCGCGTAGCAGGTCCTGGCAGGTAAGTGGAACTTTTATGGACTGTAAAATGCTCACCGCAGTTCACTCAGGAGCACAGCTGAAATACGCAAAAGTTAGGAACCAAAGCGCAGAATCAAAATGCAAGTATCTTAACAAATCCACGGTTCTTGGAAATCTGAATACCCAGCCCTATTGATGATCCCTTTGTTCTAGGACAGTTCCCATAGACAATTTGGTATAAACCTTGTCTCTGCCAGACCGGTTTCATCTCATTCATCCGACTGTCCGTTCCAAGTAGAACCTAACAATCCCAAGGTAAAAACTGACAGTTTTTGTACATTTCTTGTTATTGCAATTTTCAATCCAAGTCTGAAATGGAGATTGGACTGAAATGTAGATATTCAGAAAAAGCTCAACTCCTTAGTTTCTGTGGCTTATATAGGGTTTACAGAACACCACAACAACAATCCTGGTTTACTTCTAAAAAGAAGGTTTCATTGGCTTTTAGTACAGAGACACAGGGTACAACAGCTGTATCAGAGTACAAATACTGTTCCACAGGTGTGTGATAGCTTTCAGTTTAATAATGAGTCAACATCAAAGTGTTGAGCGTGTGGTTGGAAATGTGAGTGTGAGTGACTTTCAGCTGCTTGTTCAGAGTGAACAAGCAGACATGCAGTGCATGATGGGAAAACTCTGAGGGCTTGTGTGGGCTGAGAGTTTCCATGCACTGTACTCCTTTCGCAATGATTGCACTGACAGCATATAACAAACATCCCCCAACACAGCAAGACCCCATCCCAGCAAAACTCCTATCTCACTCTATTCACAACCCATCACACATGCCCCTTTCACAGCTGCGTTGTTTCCCACTCAGCAACAAGCCGTTTCGACAAGCAGCTTCTACTCATCAGTAGCAACACTTCAGCAGTACAAGCTCTCATGGAAATACTGAAATTCTAACCAACTTAATCACATAAAACAACATATGGCAATCCCAGGTGCCTAATGCCCAGGTACAACAGTTTGCTTCAGTACAACCTACAATAATATTTTCTATGCCATTAGGAGCAAAATTGTTTAATAATTTTTTGTGGAGGTACTTAAACACTAATCTGTCAGTTTTTACAAATGGCTTGCCTGCTAGCTGCAGCGGTATAGTTCTTTGTTAGCCTTTGCATACCAGCTTTGTCTGTAGCTATCTATCATTTATGTAGATTTATGTATGTTTATTTTGTCTGCATAGTGAGATAATTTATTTGTAAATTGTGTTGTTGGGGCTAAGACATTACAATTGTGTGCTGAGCAGATAACTAGTATTTTATATCTCCTTTTAAAGTATTAACTTTGTTAAGTATTTAGCTATTTTATACAAATGATTTGGAACTTTGGTATTCAGAATTTATAAAAGCAATAACATTCTCAAAATCCACAAATTTTACCTATTCATACACATTTGCTGTATTTGTGGAGGCCTTTACTACAAAGCTATACTTTGACCTTAGCTTAGCTCACCACTGTAGGTCACTGTAACTAGTTAGCTACCTAGCCTGCGGTTTATTACGCAAGCAGCTGATGTTATACTGTAGCTAGCAGATAGCAAAGATTGCTAACTAGCTGACTAGTGTTGAAGTGATTAATGCTATAATGGTTTTTACAGGACCAGCAATAATGCTACCTAGAAACTGTAACAGCAACACCAAACACATCTAAGTTTCTCAGGAATCTGGTATATTCTTTCATGTTAAATTCAGCAGGTTGTTTTTTACTTTTTTATTTTTAATATAGAGCATTCCAGATCCCAAGATATTGATTATTGTTTATAGTTAGGCACAAAAGGCCATTAAAAATGTGTAGTTTACCACTAACATAAGTGAGCAGAGACAGTCCTATTGAATAAATATAGTAAATGGTTTTATTCAATAAGCTCAGCTTGGCTGCCAGAGGTTGCTGCTGTGAGGAAAAGTAAAGGGGGGTGAGTGTAGCAGAGCTGAAGTGAGTAGCTCGTGTGAGCCCTGCGTAAAGCCTGTAGGGTAGCGGCTAGCAGGTAGCCGAGCAGTTACAGCAGCTACGTCACTCCCTGAGACTTGGTTAGCCAGCATTGTTTCCGATGGGAAGAAATTGCCTTTAGCTCAACTAACGCTGGTCGTAGGATTTAGCTGTAAGCAGCAGGAACCTCGGTTCCAAACTCGCTCACTCGCTGACCCATGTAACATCTAGTAAGAAGACACAACACAAACTACACCCTTTACATCAGCAATGCAGTCTAAACAACAATTACTGTGGAGCTAATATGGAAGTAGTGGTATCTGTGAGGATCTTTAATTTGATTTAACAGAAATAACATGAAGCTGAATGTATGTTAACTTTCCCCTCTAGCCTCCCAAGGGGCAAACAGTGAATATGGCCTGTTTCCAAAACAGACACATTATGACTGTACCATAAATGACTACGGACAAGGATCTCACCCCTTGGAAATAAGAAGCTGATCAGTCTTACTTGTGAAAGGCTTGGGTCTTCAGCACAGTAATAAATTTAGGTTGTAATAATATGTAATTAATAATGCTTTTTTCCTACTGTGGAACATGTGTGCCAAAGTCTGAGTTTTATAAAATAATGCTGCTCTCTAAAAATAACAAATGAACAGTTAGTCAAACCTATATTGAATGTATTTGATATGGTATTTCTAGAATATAGACTGCTCTAATGTACCAAGGAGACAGTCAGCTCTACCCCTCCACCCACACTCTGAAGAGGAGAATGAATGCATTTCCAATGCCCCGCACAACTTACAACTGCCAGGCTAATCAAAATGGTTTTATCAATTATAAACTCAAAAATACACATACAGGAATATTCATGAAACAGACATGTTTCCAAAGTTAAGACCAGACAAAAAAATTGATGTAAATGGGTTCATTTTGCTCTTATGAAACAGTGAAGCCCAACCAAGATAGATAGGCTGTTCTATTCTGTCATTCTGAAACCCCAGTATTAGACAATCAATTTCTGGGTTGAGAAGTGGTGCACACTAGCCTGGCCAATTATCAGGACTGATATTCAGCATTTTTACGATTATCGTTATCGTTTTTTTTTTTTAATCCAATAACCGATAGAATAAATTAATTTTAAAATGCGCTACTTTGGCTCTCATTGCAGCCGGCTCTCTCTGTCTGTAGTCACCACTCTGTGATCTCGAGCAATGTCCTGCCCACAGCACTATTTGATTGGTTATACGTCACGAGTAATAGCCTATCAACACTGAAGGCTACTGTGCCACAGATGGGCACAGAGGAACGCATTTGCAGACTGGACCGGTACTGTGTTTCGACGGTAAGGCAGCCGGTATGGCCAAGGTTGCAATAAACTTCACAATCCTCCACTGGTGTATTGGGAAAGATGGGTTGATTATATTCTTCTGAATATGCGTCATGTAGCAAGTTTTATATCATCGCGTTTAATGCAGCTAGCTAGGTACAACTTGGACATCAGCGGTCCTGAAGTTCTCTTTAACCCGCTAGGTAGCCAGCTAGCTAGCTGGCTTGCTTGCCTTGATAACAGCACACAGCTAACATTGAAAACTTGTCTCGTTTTATTTAGCATTAATTAAAAAAACAGCGGGGACAAAAAAATATTTTACTTAGGTAAGATGAGCGTGTTGTTGGTAAGCTTATGCAACTAAGCTCTGTTTGAACTAATCGTGATGTGACTTTGTCAGTGTCAAAGTAAAGGATTACATACGGTGTGTCATTGAAAACTGCTGTGCAACATGCCTTAACAGTGAAAGCATTCATGAAATTATGGTATCTTGTTATTGAAATAAACGTTCATTTCTCAGTCCTCCCAATTGAACCATTTCATCAGATTACAGGTACACAGACAGGGCCAGTAAAGAGACAGACAAGGCCGGTAAAAACTTTATGGATGTTTTTGACGGTCCACCGGCCCACCGATGCGGCGGCCCACCGGGATTTGTCCCGATATGCCCGATGGCCAGTACACCACTGCAATCCTCTACCCTGAAGTTGCAAAAACACCACAATATTATTATCTATTTCTATGCTGACAACAATGCCTAGTTTCCCAGTTACACTGAAAATGCCCAAATAATGCACTTTTGCAGATATATACAGTTTACTATAACGAGATAATTGAGTTTATATGTGTAGCGATAGCTATATCTTTGAGTAAAGTTGGTGCCACTGCAACTGGAACTTATTTTAGCTACCATATTGCGAATGTAACATTACTTGCCCGTATGAGTTGGTGTTTTTACATGTTATAGGTAGCCAATGGTCATAACAACGCAAGCTAATGTTGAGTCTCGTAGAGCTAACTTGAATGCGATAGTAAACGTCAGCAAGTTCATTTGTTGATCCATAATTTAGCCAGCTGACTAACAAAAAATTGATAGGCTATAACGTTATTTCTTGCACGTCACTTACCAGGGCCGGTCATACTCTCAGTCTCAACCCACGACTACTACTTACTTTATTTACTTCATAAAACGTCGGGGAACTATTTTGTTTATTTATTAAAATTTAATTTAACTCTATAAGAAATGCTGCTGAGAGCTCCATGCACTTTTTGTTTTAAGATAATGTTGAAAAGTTCTCTTTCAATTAAACATATGCTTAAAGGCATTTCAACAAACATTTGTGTTGGAGTTTGTGTTATTCTAAATTTTAACACCACGATTTTCATTTTTACTGCAAATGTATATCGGTTCCAAATATCGGTTATCGGTCTTCTTGATTACTAATAATCGGTATCGGTATCGGCCCTGAAAAAAAAAAAAAAAAAACCATATCGGTCGACCCCTAGTACACACCACAGTGCTATGTGCTACTACATACACAAGGAGCACTAACATTATATCCAGGAAGCAGGAATGGCAGCCTCGCAGACCTGTGATCAGAAGGCCCTCCACCAGAGCTTTAAGAGGAGGAACATGCAGAGATCGGCTGCAGCATGAGTGGCTAGGTGTGTAGAGCAGAGTTGTGGGAAGGGATTGAGTTCTTATAATGGAAACACACTCACAGTGAATCTATCCTGGAGAGATTGGCAAGACAAAAGTGGCACAATTATGAATTCTCTGGTGCAGCCACTGAGTGTAGAATGTTGGATGGGTTGAGTAAGACCTAAGAAGCAAGCTGTTTCCAGTCAGCAGTTTCAGTTTCTGAAGTCATGGCTGACTTCAAGGAAGTTGAGGAAAGACAAGCACCTCTCTTTTTGTGAGAGAGCCTTCCTGAATATGACCACAAACTATTTTCTCATCCATTCCTTGTTTTTCAAGTAGTTTCTACTCTTCCTGTTATGTGGAAGGTATACATATGGGTCATTCCGTGGAATCGGTGCCTTTTGTGTCCCCAACAAATAATTAGTCATAAAATTGCTATAACAAAAAATAAACATGTAATTTAAAAATGTAACATTAGTATGTATTCTCCCCTCAATATAAGATCAAATTAAAGTCAATTAAATATTATTTTAAATCATTAAAATTACTTATGTTGATGAGGGTGAGGTTTTTGGCCTGTCCCTCGCTATGATTGTTGTACTTCAGCAGGACTTTTAATTTGTAAAATTTAAGTAAAATGTTAAGATTTTCACATTTACATATTGTTGTAAGTATGATCTTATTGTTAGACAGTGTTTTGGTATAAATATATGTTAATTTTTAAAAATATATATCAATTTATTGGTGTCCCCTGATTTCATGTCAACACTGTTATTCTCACCAAAAAACCCTTGCAAAAAAATTGGTACATTCAGAAGTGACATCATTTACAGGAAGTTGCATCATCTCTGAACCAGGATGCCAACAGCTCAAAGACAAAGAAGTTTCTCTCATCTCTGATGTACTATTTTTGATGTTTTATAAGGTTTGATAAGGGGGGACAAGCATATAACATCAATACTGTTACCATTTTCTAACATATGAGAAATAAATAATTGTTTAGATTCATAATATAATTAATATCTATTAGTAATAATCTTTCAAAGTGCACAGCATGTGTTTTTCAACCTTGACCCTTTAGCTAGCAATGAGCAAATTAGCTTGAAATGCTCAACCCTGTTACTGTCAACTCTTATTTTTCCAGAGTAACAGGTTTTGACATGTGAGTAACAGGGATGACATAGATCAGCATTTCCCCTAGTTTCACTGTCTTTATAGGTTAGCCTTATAAAATTAAAAAAATTTTAAAGGTCATCATGTGTGTATTAATGAGCTAATATCCATATCATTCAATGAGGGTAGCATATGAGCATCGGCCACATTTTTAGTTAGTACTGTTTGATTCCCATGCATCCTGTAGGTATTTAATGTAATGCAGTGATGTTACTAAGCTTATTGCCTTATTTACGTAGTTTTAGCATTATTGTGTTGATGATTCTATATTTACACTATAATACACTTTTACAGATGTAAGTAGTATGCCATTAAGTGCAGCGTAAAAGCAAAGACGCTATCGTGCTCGCCGAGGTGCAGATTCTAAAAGAAGGGCAAAGTACGTTGAATGGGGGAAGAAAAAAATGGAGGAGAGACAGGGAGCAGGGGAAGAAAAAAAACATACATGAGTGCAGAGAGAGAGCAGAGGTCACAGAGAGGAAAATGGAGAGTAGCTCAGGCAAAGAGCAGGGCAGCAAAAAAGGCAGCTTCAGTTGCACTCAAAAGCCTGTTCACACTACCAGTGAGCCCAGAATCACAACAGCCAGTTCCACAAGAAGCAGGTCCTTCAAGGTTAGAATTAGTCAAACAAATTTAGTAGTTTTTGTATCAGCTTGCTTATCATTACTGAAAAGGTCATATTGAGCTTTGTAATTTCACCACATGTAAAGACATACAAGGGAAAGGGATGCTGTGTCTCACAGGACCACAGTTCTACATAGAAGAAAACTAGAAGTGAAAGTTTAGAATGTTCTAGTCAACTTGACATGTTATACATACACAGACATACAGTGCAAACAAGGCATAGGGCCATACATGTAAGGTATAAACATAGAAGACCCAAGGCATAATGTGCAGACAACTACACTAGAGGAATTTAACCTATGTATTCCAGGTGAGCCTGAGTAGCAACCACCTGGGTAGCAACATCAGGGTCAATTTTTTGTTTATGTTTGTATAAATGTAATGTGCTTCACTAATACAACAATGCCAATCAAGTGCAAAACAATATTATGTAACTTCGGAAGTAAAACTTCACAGCAGTGTGTAGACAAAGATGTGCAGTGTATGCAGCAGAATGTGCGTCCTGTAATCCCTGTTACTCTGGTCAGTCCTGTTACCATAACGTCAATCCTGTTGCCATTAATTTGATAAAAATGTGAAAAATGACAATTCAAATGGCTTTTCAACTCTAACCATTATAATTTAAACTATATTATATTTTGGACTGGGCCATTCTTTCAAGATTTCTTTTCTAAAAAATATATTTTTTCTTAATAGACATGTGATCGCCATCCAAAATTAGGGTGCTCTTGATCATATGAATGAAAAATATCATATTGTAAAAAAAAAAAATCCAAAATCTAAAAATAATCTCAGTGAAAAGAGGGACTAAAGTACTGCTCATATATGTGCAATCTATTACATATTTTTAATCAGAAATATACTATATAGTAATGCTTATGTCTGTAACAGGGTTGACAAAATCATCAAAACATTTAGGAGAAAAACAGTCATAAAATATGAAATTACACAGCCTGAGATGGCACAATGCAATTTCTTGTCATTTTAAGATGTCTTTACTCCCTATTTAAAAAGTGGTGATTAAAGTTATTTTAAATTTTAACTTTTCAAAGTTGAAAAGGCACCGATTTCGTGGAATGACCCATATACAAATGGGTTCTTTAAACTAATGAATAGAATACATGAACTTTATTAAGTTTTGAGCTGATTAAATTCTCATAAGCATTTAAATTACTATTCAAAAGGTGACTTGTTTTTTGTTGTACACATGAAATTAAAGTCTACCTGACCAAAACCTTTTCTTGGATAGTTCAAAGACACTTGCACACCTGGATGGTCAAAGAGGTGGTGTTGCTGCTGCACAAGGCTCTAGGACAGGCTCTCTCATGTTTCAGACTCTACTTTTCAGAATGATATCAATTTGTCCACATTAACAATGACTCCACTAAACACATAAGGAAAAGATATGGAATACCACAAAAATCAGTGCTTGGACCTCTGCTTTTCTCACCATATACGCTACCTTGTGGAAACAGACATGGTATTAACTGGTTCTGTAATGCAGAAGACACTTGATTGTTTATATCAATCAATCCCAATGAAGTTGTGCAACTCTCTAAATATGCAAAGTAGTGGATAAATCACACCTGCCTCCTCCTCAACTCAGACAAAACCGAGATGTTAATCCACCCTAAATCCCTAAGTAAGTTATCTGTGTATGTCTTAAACCTAGATACCATCTCACTGATTTATAGTGCTACCGTCAAGGATCTAGTTGTAACAATTGATCCTGATGTCTCATTTGAAAAATGATCTTTTTTCCTGGTTTGCTTCTCATCTGCATCACTAAAATCAGGGAAATTCTTTTGCTATGTGATGCATAAAAGCTATTTCATGTTTTAGTTATTTCTAGATTAGACTACTGTAATGCCTTGCTATCTGGATGTGCAAACACCTTTCTGAAGGGTCTCCAATTGGTCCAAAATGCAGCTGCTTGCATTCTAACCAGAACGAAAAGATCTGAGCACATAACCCCACTGTTAGCTTCTCTTCACTGGCTACCTATTAAATTTCAACTTGGCTATAAATACGTCTCCCTGTTGTTAAGGCACTAATTGGGCTTCCTCCTCAGTCTGAGATCACCCCCCCCCAATCATTCACAAGGTATTGGCTATCCTGTTATTCGAAGAGTATCAAAAAGTACTGTAGGTGAGCAAGCCCCTCTGTTATAAAGCTTCTCTCCAATGGAACAGTCTACCTGCTCATGTTCAGGACGCAGATACTCTCTCAGTCTTCAAATATAGACTTAAAACTTACCTTTTCACTACATTCTTTAGAGTAATGGGGGTTGGGGGACTGACATGGTCTCCGGTGGTCTCCAATGGTCTCCGGTGGACTGAGCTATCATTTCTGTCTCTAAATTGCAGCATGGTAACTCCATATTTAGGAGTTCCAGCACTGATCTGGTGGTGACAGCCTCAGGTCTAGGGCTGCAAAATTTTGTGAAATTTCAAAATGGGAAATTTTTCATGCGAATTTACAGGAATTTATGGGAATTAATAGGTTTCTTGCTCTGTCCCTTTTATTTCCTTTACCATCAATTAAAATGTACTATTCAGGACAAATAACAGGCTTGGAAGCTTTTTTAGGTTTGAATTCTAATGAAGTAAAACTGAACTTTGTAGCATTCCTTGAACTTTTTAAACATTCTTTCACTTGTTTTATATGTTTTTATCTCTTAGTTTTGTTATAAGGTAAACTCTTACATCAGAATGAAAATGTCTGAAATCAAATTAAGGTAAAAAAAGTCAGAACCTGAGGGAACCTCATGCATTTGGTTGGAAAAAATGTCTGCACTGTCCAATTGCAACAAGTTCCTTCAACTTAATATTCTTTCATTCTTGACATGACTTTGCACACTAATTGCAAATGTACATTTTATTACCATCTCTGTTGGTTAGGGTAAAATGTCTCCACGCATCTGATGGTAAATATGACATTGTTCTATGGACAAAAATTCTTGTAAATGATGAAAGAAAAAAAACAAAGCATGAAACCCTGCAATTTCATGAGTACAGCTTGCTTATTAAATTGAACTGCAGAAAAAGTTCTGACGTATTACAGTAAATGTAAGGTATACTTTTACATTTGTGTGGACTATAATCCTATTGAAAAAACAATGCTCTTTTATGTATGAACTCCTCAGAATTTTATCAACACTTGCCAACACTGCTACAGTTGATGTTACACAGAGCAACTTGCATGCAACTTTTATTGCTTGCAATAAAGTTGTACCTTGATGACAATTCATCTTTGTGTATCTAGTTTCATTTAAAAAATTATCATCATATGACAAGTTTTTGTAGAAGATATAACTGAATATTGAGCAAAATATCTCTTCTCTTCTTTAGGTGTTATCCCTATTTTGACATAAACATTGTAACAGGCAGAAGAAAACAATGCAGACATTACGTGTGCCACAAATAGAGATATTGTGATAATAACTAATAAATTTGAGCTTGCAATTTGGGGAGGTCTACAATATGTACATATGGCACAATTTTTTAGACCAACATGCATGACATGTATAAAATACTTGCCAATTTTGACACATGCTTAAATATATTGTGTGGATTGTCTCAATAAGCTGTTAGTAAGGATGGTTTGTGAGAACCACTGTGTCACCTATAATAATAATAATAATAATAATAATAATAATACATTTTCTTTGTAGCGCACTTTACATTTGAAGCAAATCTCAAAGTGCTACAGGGTAAAAACATCACAGCAGTCCATCGTGAATCATAGAATATCAAAAAAAAATAAAAATAAAATAAAAATCATAGGTTTTACTAAAAAGAAATGTTTTGAGTCCTTTTTTGAAACTGTCAATAGTCTGCGGTGCCCTGAGATGGTTGGGGAGGGCATTTCAGAGACGAGGGGCGGCGGAGCAGAAGACCCGGTCGCCCATGGTACTGAGCTTTGTTCTGGGGAGCAGGAGACGATTGGTATTTGCAGAGTGAAAGGAGCGAAATGAGATTTGTGGAATGAGTAGTTCTTTCAGGTAGGAAGGGGTGTTGCCGTAGATGCACTGGTGAGTGAGGAGGGAGACCTTATATTCAATCCTGGCCGAGACGGAAAGCCAGTGAAGTGAGCGGAGAATGGGTGTAATGTGTTCATATTTGCGCACCCTCATGAGGATCCTTGCAGCAACCTATAGGCTGTTTCTCAAAGAAAATGATATCTAATAACAATTGACTTAAATCAATACATGCAGGCTTCATTCAACCATTCTGTGTACATTGATGAGATTTCTGTCTTATAGCATTATAGATACTACAACAGATAAATTGCCTTATTAGTTAGCTTGCTTTGGTAGACTAAATGTAAAATGATGATGCTATTTGATGTACCTATGGCTAATCACTGTACTTTGCACTTTTATCTCCAAATATTAGTTCTAACTTACCACGTTAAGTAGGTTACTTTTTTTAGTACCAGTGGGTTATTGAGAAACTTCTTTTTCTTGTGTTGCCTATGTCATTGACATGCTGGATAAAGCTGACAAATAGGTGTATGGGAATCTGTGGTCTCATGAGTTCAGCTGAACTGAAAATGGGGCTCTTAACAGCCAATGCCAGGCATACATGACACCACATTTAATGTTCTCTAAAATATGATAAAAGAGTAACATCACAGCATGTTGTTAATGACAGGTATAGGAGACCGTTAGACCACAGACTGCAGTTTCTGCTTCAACTCAAAGCAATTTCACAACACATACTCATGTTTTCATTTGGGTGTGGAGACACGCTCGTTATTATTGGTCCGCAGCTGTGACTGCTGTCTTTCAATCAATGTGATTTAACCCCCCAGTCCACACAGACAGACAACGGGGCGCACCCTGCCACACACACACTATAATTCCAGAGTCTCTGCTATAACGTAGAAAAATATATTTATTACTTATTTGCGGGGATTTCCCCGGAGACCAACTTGAGCTGTAGAACTGATGAATATGTATTTCAAGGAGAGTCAGCCAGAGAGCGCAAAAATGAAAGATGGGTTTATTCTAGCCTAATTATTACATTAGCTCCTTGCACCTGATTTAAAGGAAAAACAGCTTATTTAATCACACTATACCGCCCAGTGAAAGCATGTTTTAATTTAGGCGCAAACATAAAAATTATTTTCAAATCTACCTGGTTTGCACCTACCTCAGTAAATCAAAGGGCGAGTCTTTATTTGTATTGCAAAACTGAGGATTAACACTTACCTACAGAGCAAACTCTCCCGTTCTCTGCTATACCTGTCTTAAACAAATAATTCCTAATCGTTGTATTGTTATTAGCCCTTTTTCACCATGTCTCGCCCTGCACATTTAACTATATTTCATGTTTAGGAAAAATATAATCAATCAATTATTAATATTGTAATGACTAGAGGAAAAAGAAAGTATATAAAAACAGTGGCGGCTGGTGAGCTGGAAACAGGGGAAGCGGAAACACTACCTTTAAATCTATCATATTTTGTCATAATTGTTAATCCTTGATTAACAATAAAACAAATAATTCACAGAATAATTGACACCAATCGCATACATAGAGTGAATGATTATGCTCGCGAAACAGCGCAGATTGTCTGTAGTTTGTGTGCTTGCGCAAGCTGCGTGAGATTGTTTAATTAACAAGGATGGCATTTATCGATTTAAATTACGTTAAATGCTCATGACACATCACAGCTTTTGTGAGGTCTGTGTTCTAAACGTTACTGTTCATTGCACTTGCCACATAATTATTGAAATTGCCATCCTTGTTAATTAAACAATTTCATGCTGTAGCTTTCGAAATAGCACACAAATTTCAGACAGATCTGCGGTGTTTCACGAGCATAATCATTTATTCTAATTACGCGATTGGTCAATTATTCTATGAATTATTTGTTTTATTGTTAATCAAGGATAAAGGGGAACAGGTTGAAAGTAATAATAGATTTAAAGGTAGTGTTTTCGCTTCCCCTGTTTCCAGCTCACCAGCCGCCACTGATAAAAATATATAGTACCTTTATAAGACGACCGCAGACACTAATCAAAGGAGGTACAGACACTAATGAAGTGAGGTACTGTCAGTACTCCGGCCCCTAGCTGTGGTTTTTGTGTTCTCCTTGTCTGTCATTGTTGTCCATGTGCTTTTGTTTATTGTTTTCCTTACGTTCCAGCCCTGCCCCGATCTCTGCCCGGTCCCCGCCTGCCTGATTACCTGATCAACTCCACCTGCCAGCCTGCTCACCTGCTTCCCATCATCTTGTTAGCTCAGCCCTATATATTACCCTGCTTGTCCCTAGTTCGTTGCAGTGTTTTCGTGCCTGTTTCGTCCCCGCCGGTTCTTGCCTGTTGCCCCGACCCTGCCTGTTGCCCCGACCTTGTTTCTGCCTGCCTGGTTCCTGACTCTGCCTGTTCCTGTTATCGCCCCCGGATTTTCCCACGGACTGCCTGCCTGGTCTCGACCCTGCCTGTTCTTGATTCGCGATTCTGTCTAACGCTTTAAATAAAGCCGCTCGGAACCTGAAGCTCTCGTGGTCCGCGTTCGAGTCCTTGTCTGTGCCGTGACAGGTACAGACACTGAACGAAGCAAGGTTCAGTCCTACGGTCTACTCCTGGTTCAGTCCCCCAGGTTTGATTACCAGCCTAACCTTTACGTGTTAGTATACTCCATTTCAAACTGGTTGTTTACCAATATACATTTTATCCAATCAAAACTGCACCATTTTGCTTTAACAAATTCATTTATAATATTGCTACTACAGCACAGTCTGTATTGGTATATCAACTGATCTAATTCAGTTTTATTTTTATATATATATTTATTTTTTTATTTATTTTTTTTTTTGGTAATTGCCCACCATGAAGGGTTCTAGTATTACAAAAATATTCACTTGTTTTAAAAGTACCTTGTATCAATTTGCAGTACTACAGTGGTCTACATTAGTATCCACCCTCCTAAACACTGGTCACATCCCTGGATGTTTGTGCTTTATGCAGTGTAAGTAGTAAGGTTACAAAAAATCTATTGATACACTATTGCACTTAGGTGGCTATAGTCACACTGGCTGGGTTTTAATCCAGGTGTCACAGCAGAGGTGGCTGGTGAGTGATAGTTAGTGCGGGCACAGACTGGGAGAGAAGATCTGAAGAAAAAGTTAGCTTTTCAATGGTTCTCCCTGATAATGCCAGACAAGACTGTCCTAGCCATCCTGTGGGGGTGTGGAAACCAGTATTTTTCACATACTGGCATAATGGGGGTTTTTTTTTTTTTTTTTTTTTTTTTTTTTTCTGAATGTGTACAGAAAGCAGAGTAAGTTATCAAGCAGACATAAAAACACATTAAAACAGAACTGTGCTATGGTACTGACCAGATCCTTGTTCCACAGATTAAGAGTCTTTGTTCTTATTGAAATATGGAATGTCAAATGTAAAAATCACAAATTATCTTAAAGCCCAGGTGAGTCCCATGCTTCCTCAACAGGTGCACCTGTCCTAAATGTAACTTCAGTTTAAAATGACCATGCTGGGGTAGTAAAAATGTAGGGCCTATATACACTTGAATTTTTAACATTAAAATGTCAAAGGCCTTTTGGCTAACATCAGCTAACACCAGCTAACTACCCACCAACGGAGTCATTCGTCCAACTCTGATGTCACTGGTAAGTGTTGAGTAGTTAATGTTAGGGGTGGACCATTTTTCCGTCTCAGCCTTCTTATACGAGGAACATTCTACAGTTCTAGTTCTACAATTCTACCCCCGACAGCATGCACGTGTGCACACATACACACCTGTTACTCTTTTACACCTGACTGTCTGTGCCAAAGTAAAGGCCAACTGATTTCTAGAATGGTGGTTTAAATGACCCTGTTAGAGAGTGCAATCACTCATGAGCCTTCACTGCACTCTGACACCTTCCAGTGTGTGTTCTCCTATGGCATGAAATCAGTCATGCTCTTATTTCCATCACCACATCAGAAGTACTTTTCTAAATAGTCATTTGGTGTAATTATTTGTGTTAAAGGATTTTTTGTAGTATTCTTTTACTGTATTTTTGTCACAAGAGCTATGCAAATCCAACTTCCTACTGTAGCATTAAGGATTCCCAGAAATCAATCAATAAACAGATGGGAGAAGGCACACAACAGCGGGGATCCAGGGAAAATGCTATGAAAAGTATAGTGCTTATTCAATCCAAACAATCCAATTTACACTATACACAAATGAATGTTCAAGCAGCCACCCCAGGAAATTTTCTGATGACACCGCTATCCTTTGCCTACTGCACA
Organism: Megalops atlanticus; assembly: GCA_019176425.1. Lineage (NCBI taxonomy): Eukaryota > Metazoa > Chordata > Actinopteri > Elopiformes > Megalopidae > Megalops > Megalops atlanticus. The sequence goes on from CM032887.1 coordinate 37,069,323, forward strand.
AAGACACAAGCCCATCAGTCTATTTCTCTGAAATAGAAAACTTTGTACAGTGGTGTGATGCTAACCATCTCATTTTAAATGTTGTTAAAACTAAAGAGATGGTTCTGGATCCTGGTTCAGTGGGGGATCACAGCCCTGTGGTCATACATGATACATACATCAGCCAGGTCTGTTCATACAAGTACCTTGGCGTTCACTTGGATGACACCTTCAGCTGGAAGGTCCATGTTGATAGCGTATGCTCTCGTCTACAGCAGAGTTTTTACGCAGACTCAGAGTGTACGGTGTGGACCACAGGATCATGTTTTTATTTTATCGGGCTGTATTAGAGAGCTTAGTTAGGTATGGGATGTCAGCATGGTATGGCAACCTCACCGTGCAATTAAAAACCAAGCTAGCTCGTATGGTTCACACCGCTATGAAGGTGATGGGGAGGAGTGACTACAAACCCCTTCAGTCCATATATGAGCAATCTGTCCTCAGGCAAGCTCAGAGGATCCTGACCGACCCATCACATATCCTCCACACAGAATATGAGCTCTTGCCCTCTGGCAGACGATACAGAGTCCCCAAATGTAAACGCATCCATTTTAAAAACTCATTTGTCCCTGTCTCTATCAAATTTTTAAACAATGCTGCTTGAGGTTGTATGGATTGTGCAACAGTCTTGGTGTTCTATTATGGGTGTGTGCAACATGTGTTACACATAATATGTAATGTATTTTATCATGGGGTGTATGCAATATTTTGTTATGAGCATTTTACTGTTGTGATTGGCACAGCTGGTGCTGTTCTATTTATATTTAATTTATTTTAATGTAACTGTGAAGGCATTTATGTGCGCAGCATTGAGTCCAAGACCAATTTCCCTAAGGGGACAATAAAGTATATCGTATCGTAATCCTGCAGTTGCAAAGCAGATCGACTTTATCATTTCTTTTTTTAAAAAATGTTTTAATAATGGTAGCTGAAACTGCTATGTGGTGAATTGCACAAAAAATGTGATTAAGAAGCAGCTCAACTATTTCACACCAGCCCCACTGCATCCTGCTCATTTTATATGATCACACACTTCACACCTATGTATTTGTAGCATGCAACAAACTGGGTTCCAATCCTTTGACCACATTCAAGGATACAGTCATATAATATGCTGTACTAAAGTGATATATTTATACAGCTACATTAATACAATATGCTGCGCTAAAGCAATACAGTTCCCAGCAGTTCATCATGAGATACTTAGGAGGCACGGGGGATTGAGAAAATGACACCTTACAACTTTATTTGGATGTAACTCACATTTATAAAGCATCTTTTTACTGTTTACTGACTTACACTGCACTTGGTACATTCAACTTAACACTCTCTCTTGTGATTGTTTTCAAAATAATATCAGACAATGCCCTATAGGCACTCTTTGCAATAAAGCTACAATAATTAATTACACAGAAAGAAAGTGTATAGGCCAAAAATCAGTCCAATTTGTGGACTTCATCAAACATCAAATACACAAAGGTTTCCACACTCACCTCAGAGTAGACTAGCAGTGATAGGCAAGAGTTTGCAGGTTATTTTTTGTATTCTTGTTCTTATGTAGAATTACTGCTGTACCTATGAACAGGGGAATGTACTTAAACTGAACTGCCTCAGTAAACCTCCGGCTGTATGAATGAACAGGATGTTATAACATTTACTAATAATGGGTAGCATGTAATTTAATAATATTTAATAATAGTGTAAACTGCAAGCTATGTAGCCCTGGATAAGGGTGTCTGCAACGCAAGAAACTAAATGATTAGGTTTAAGAATAAGCATTTAATTTAATGAAGAAATAAAACAAATATGGTCATCAATATTTTAAATATATTTTTAAAATGAAAGCTAAATCCACACTCTCTTTCTGCTACTTTTACTACTGCTAATAATAATAATGACATAATAATATGATAAAAATAGCAAAACCATAAACATTCGCATTTACATAGAAGCATACACTATAGAAAGGAAAGATTAGGCCAGTGTTATAGTTCTTCTCAGACTTTCAGTGTCTTCTGTTAATAAGCAGTATTTCAAGTACTGTCTTCGTGTATGTAAGTGTATGTGCAAGTATCTCAGACTGTATATGCAGTGTACGAGACGACAATGTCTGCTCCACCTGCTCGTACTGTATTTCCATGACAGATCTCTTGGTTTTAAAAAGGCAACTTTTCTCCCATAAAAACAATACTCGCAAATATAAAAGGGAATTCCTACTTACCACTGATAGGTGTTGTGGTGCATGTAACTGCATAACAGCCCCGCTGTCGCGTGTAATGGACACACTGACAAGTCGGACAGTTTTCACGAAAAAGGGTACGAAGCGATTATTGTATTTTCCACAGATACAACGTACAGAGAGAGTGCTTACTGCATTTCCTGTTTCCTTGGGAACAGGTCTCTACTACAGTACTAATGTTAGGAATTACACTGGAATAGCGCAGAATATGGAAAGGACTACCATATCCCAGACAGTGGACTCGTGTCGCACGCACCACTGCAACTGGCTCAATCGTAGACCAAGTAACTACTCGCAGCGTCATTTTATTTCAACTCAGGCGTCCCTGCACGACTGACAAGCCACCAGAGTGTGGACATCAACACTTGTGTATGCATTCAGTTCAATACACTTAATACACAGCCCTTCGCATTTCGGCAGATATAACATCAAATCCACTTTTATAATTGAAATGAAAACATGCAGTGCAATTGCTGACACCTGTGCCTACCCTAGGAATGCGTCTAAGTGAACAGCATATCAAAATATTCTCCCTCCAAGATATGACTCATCATTTGGATTACAAAATCTCCACACTATCCATCCCAGACAGGCCTTTTCATAACAATGCATATCGAAACTTGAACAACTTTTTTCCTCTTGAGAATTTTAGACCATGCAAAAACCATATTGTTTAAGCCAACATACCTTTCGAAGCAGAGCTTGCAAGGTAGACCGCTTAGAGCTCATTCAGACATCGAGACTTTGGAGTTTTTAACAAAAAGTTTTAACAAAACGTTATACCTGTTTCTCTTTTTAAAATCATGTCATTTGTAATCTACAACTTCCCTCTGGTGGAAAGCTTGAGCTATGCCGTATTGCTACAGTCCGATAAACAAAAATGAATCCGCCATAAAACATAGTGCCGATAAGTTCGTAAATTGCACATCCCCGTTCACTAGATGCTGTGGTTAAGCGTTCGTATTGGTCAGCGAGTTACATGTAGACGCAGAAAAATGTTGCGTTGTTGTTTTTTTAATTAGCGAACAAAACTGTGACATTTAAAAACATTGTCATAAAATACTGTACGCAGATAAGAATCCTTCCGCGTCTCGGTGGAGATAGTTTGAGGACCAGGAAGTTGAAAATTGAAGTCAACGGTCCCTCCCTCTTGCATCAGTATGCACATGAATCTTTTACGTAGTGCAGTTTATGGGGCATGATAACTTCATATGGTGTTAGTGGTATCAACCTTCGTTGTATTGCTCGTCTAGCCTACAGTAGGGTTGCATGCGGTCAAGAAGGTCATTGACGTTTGCCACGAGTAAAGGGATGGTTTGTATACGAGATACTTGAACTGCTGACGTTGGGGTGACAACTGGGGCACAGACTCGCGGTCGGTGTACCCAAGTCGCTTCACCGAATCTTGTATCCATACATCTTGTATAACCGAAAACAATCGTCTCTAACGATCACCTAATGTCAAATTCACCGGACGCCCTCGTCTTGTACAACCAAGCACAATTCTAGTAAGTCTCAGAATATTACAACCACGTCTGGGTCGAAGGCCCACAGTACAATTTGTTTGTTCACAGTATTCACTGTTGCATCTAAAACCTGCTCTGTCATCACATGATCGCACTGCCGTTTCGTCGCTCTAGAGTCGCGGACTCCCCTTCGTGCATAAAACATAAGATACTCCAAATACCTGTGCGATCTTGTCATGGTCTCCACACTATCCCATGTTTCAAAGCTTATGTCCCAGGTAAGTTATTAATGATCGCACACGAACAGCTTTTCATAAAGTGAACATAAATAATCACTGTCTATTTAAAAATACATGTGTCTCAGCTATTATTGAACCCCAACTCCAAAATGACTAATACGATTCACCATCAGGTATGCAAGAGGTAATGTAATGTGTGTTTAGAGCGCCCTCATCTGTGTACGGCCGTACAGTGCAGTTATTGTATTAAACAGATGTGCTCAGTGCACCACCAGTTCTCCTGATATCCCGATGTCTACATAGTACGGAAACCGATTGTTTGGTGGGGTTCAGAAGCCAATGTTTCAGCTTTCTCCTGGAGCAACGCGTGGTATCGTTAATTTGGCCTGCATCGGATCAGAACTTCAAACATAGTCATTCGTCTCTACATTGTGTCCAGACATTAGCTGCGTGTACCATGCGTTATTAAAAAAATACCCTTACACCCACGCAGAGGAATGCCTTTTATGACTAGTAGGATAAAAATTTATGGTTCATGTAGGCCTACATCATCCGATGTAAGTGCTGACATTTGTAAGGAACTACTCAGTTATAGTACAGTGTTGCGACTATATATATATTATATATAATGCATGAAGTACACTGACTATAATGCTTTTCATCTGTGATGTCTGTTCGTTTTGGATAGTGATGTTTGGTGAAGATGAACATATATTCACATACAGTATGTTGCATGGGAAGGTAGAGTTGGATGTGTTTAAGCTTTGAGAATAGTTTTAAATGCAGACAGACATTGAAAGAGATTGAGTGATTGGTTGATTGATTGATGACAGCCAGACTAACAAAAAGAAGGGAGAGAGGAGAACTCAACTAGAATTCTAATTTAGGGTTACAACCTGTAGTGGAGCGAGTGGGGGGGCGGCTGGGCAGGCGGTCCGGGCCTACGGTTCTTCCAGTTACAAAGGGACCCACCTTGGGCCCAATCTGCCTGACTGAACGTGCATTTTTGTTGTTTAGTTGAATATTTTGAATAAAGTTTGTTTGTGTATCTTGATTGCGGCAAAAAATAAAAAGTCAGACTGAGGGCGTAATGGTTTCGACCGACCCCTAGGTATAGCTTCTCGCCGCGATATTTTATTTTGAATGAGCAGAGACACAATAGAGTTACAGAAAACTTTATTCGCTGTCCAGTATCCTTGTGTAAGTGTACAAACAGAAAAATTACGCTCTCTGTTCAAGTCCCAAAGTAGTAACTAGGGCTAGGCGATCGCCGGCTGTCTTGTTTTATTTCCCATCGCCGTCACTGCTGACAGAGCCGCAGTATTTAAAAATGGTCTCACGCAATGAGGTGTGCTGACATAGCACAACTACATTTACATTTACATTTATTTATTTAGCAGACGCTTTTATCCAAAGCGACGTACAAAAGTGCATACAGTAAGTATAGCGACAGTACAGGGACAGGATGTGTACAGTTCCACAATGAGACAATAGTTCGCAGTTGAGAGCAAAGTCTGCTTGAGGACGCAGTACTAGCTAATTTATATAACTACAGGGTATAGGGCAACTAACAAGATCCGAATTCAAAAACAGTGCAATGAGTGCCGAAGTAAAGACGATAACGAAAAACAAAAGACAAAGCAGTTTTTAACACCTAATCCACATTTCTCTCCGTTCTGCCCTTCTGGAACGGTTTCCCCTTGGATCTGTCTTGCATCTCCATACAGCCTATAATAGGCTGTATAAGGGCCCACTACAGGTCCTCGCCCCCTCTGCAATGAGCCATTGGCTCTGCCCCTGGTTACAACCTACCTGATCCTGTAGTCTGTTTGGACATGCCCTTGATGACCGTTTACTGGCTTGTGGATGTGGGATGCAGGGCCTTGGGACTTTCAACATGTGGTTATTGTTCTACCTGGAAACTATAACATTCTATAAAGATTATTGCATTGCATGTCAGGGTTACAGGCCCTGACACAATGCAATCTCCCAGTACCTCTCCTTCAGTGAAGCCTGTCAAAATATTAAAAGCAACTCAAGAATTGCTCCAAAATGTAAGAATTAACTTTTTAAGCTCCATCATTGTGTGCATAGTGCTCCCAACCAAAGTCTTACCCTGGGGTTTATTGCCAATATCTCCTGACTTTTTACATTGAACCTCAAACAAATTCCAAAATAAATACACAATGAATGATTATTATAAGGTGACTGGTCTGTTTGACAGAAGCTTTTTAGGTGGTTATTAGCTACCCAGTTGAAAAGAAAACAACTTGACATTTAAGCAAAGAAAAGTGATGTACTGACTGAGTTCATTGTGGCATGTAGGTCTGTGGAGCTTTTGGGAAGTTATAGGATTCACAGCATATAGCAGAGTCCTGCCTCTAGACAAACGCCTCAGTTTCAGTGTTTTTTAGATTAGATTCGATTAGATTAGATTCAACTTTATTATCATTGTGCAGAGTACAGGTGCAAAGCAAATGAAATGCAGTAACAAAGCCAATGAAATGCAGTGGAATGCTGACTGTGTTACTGAGGTTCAGGTGCAAAAGCTTCACCAGGATGGAGCAGGAGCTCACCCTGCCTGTGATGTATCCTGTACCTGTCAGTGGTGACTCACAAGCTTTGGAAATGGCTGCAGTTTCCTGCAGGTGTGTCATCCTCAGATGGCAGCATTCACGCCACTGGGAGAGACTGGGTGGCTGAGTGGATGTCGGCTTTTCATCCTCTCCAGTACATACTCATAAATATTTTACAATCAGTATTACATCAGATTGAGTTATGACATGTAACACATGTAGTTTTAGTCTTAAATGTAGGTGCTGGTGTCCATTATACAGGTCTTATGATCCAGGGCAGTTCACTGATGTGTGACTGTAGCAGATGGGACTAATCAGATCCAAAGTGCCATTTTCATTATATAAATTGGGCTGGTTGGAGTAGACTGATTCAGGAACTGTGGCACAAGTCATATGACTGCATTAAAGGCTGCATATTAGTGCCCGGCTTGGTAGGTAAGGACAGGACAGCACTGGAACTAAAAAAAACTAAGGAAGATTGAGAAATCATTGCCCCATTATATGTGAGAAGGCAGTAAAAAATGACCCCATCAAAAAAGAGTAAAATTAAGAGTGATTAATGCTGTCATTATCATTATGTTTAGTGTTGCTACTACTACCACTAGTGGTAATAGGAATGTTATTTATTTAAAATATTAAGATGGGTATCTTCAACTCTTGCAGAAAGAATAGTTTTTCCAGTGACTGTCCTGAATCCATTCTTTTCTGAGAGCATATGTACCTGCCACTCCATGAAAACAGAGCCAGAGACTGTGTTATAAATGTGAGATTATGAGTGATGAAATCATGCCTAAGGACAAACTGCACATGCACCCACATGAAGAGAAGACTATCCCTGACACATCTGTGTTCCTAAGAAATATGAGGCTTTACCGAGGAAAGATACTGGCAAAACCAGCTGCGGATGAACACTGGGGCTTAGCAGATGAGCTGCTCTTCCACTCACTCAGATGATGTGTAGCAGTTGAGGAGGAACACTGAGGCAAGGCTGCTTCTTGCCTAGTTCAGGTTGGTGGCATAATTTCAGTAACAGTAACAGGACACCACAGCTCACAACTATCAGCAGCTTGATTTGTTTTTCAGATACAGAATGTGCACAGAGTGCATTGTCAATACTCAAGGACAGTTAAGGCATGAGACACTTTCCTCAATGTCTTCAATTTTGATGAAAAAATAACTTTATGGTTAAGTATTGAGTTTACAGGCTACTACTTTTAAGTCATGTCATGTCAGTAGAGTTGTATTTGCTAACCCCTTTATCTCTGCATAATTATCATATAATTATATATAATTAGCTATAATTGTCATAATCTTTGTGCGAAACTTTGTGAATACAAGACTTGTCTCTCTGTTCCTAAAGTGTGTGTGATTTTGTGTAAGGGCATTTCAGACAGTTATGCGGTCCTGAGTGGCTCAGACAGCAAAGGGGCTGGTGTGCCAATAATGACTAGTAGCCCACATTGGCAGAACAGATTGGCCTTGCTCTGCTGGGGGTAGGGGTGGGTGGGTCAACAAGAATCCCCTTGTGTTGTGTATCCAGTGTATTGAATTATATTGTAGTGTAGTGTAGTGTGCGGCCTCCGAGCCTGGCTTTGGCTCGGACGGGGAAGGAGGAGATGGGGACAGGATATCACAGACAGAGAACATTTATTTCCTGAACTGACAGACTAGGGTGGGTTGTGCATATCGCTGAAAACAATAAACTTGTATGACTTCCAAAGGGAAGAAACAACTCATTTACGTGAATGAAAAACAGTGCTGCTAACAGGCTCGCTCTGCAGACCTACGCTCATCAGACACTTCGTGCCAACTGGCGCAATCTCAACCTCGTACCCCACTTCAACTAACTTTTCCCTCCCTAAAACTCTAAAACTAGCCACTGGCGACCACGCACCCCTTCAAATTTGGAGAAGAAACCCCACAACCCTTGTGTCACCGCCCCAGGCCTCATTGGCCTCCTCACTCCAGGGGGCGGAGGGCAACAAACCGCCAAAACTGCACCAACCAGTGCAAGTCAGAACACTGGCTTGGAGCACAGCTCAGAACGCTATTAAGCATTATATTAAGCATTATATGAATAACCATGAATACTCAGACCATGTGACAGATAGTTAACTCATGCTTTATTATAAGGATTACTTTGAAGGAAGAGTTGGAATGTCTTTTTGGGGGGCGGTGATTTAAAGAGCAATGGAATGCTGATTAAATGACACTAGTTTTGTTGACAATTTGACTTTGACAATTTGGCTGTTGAATGTATTTACACTAATTTTGCCTTTAACCTTTTGCAAGTGGTGAACATTAACCGAACAAAATGAAGTTCCACACAGTTCCCACTGCTCCTAGTTCTTTATGGGCCACTGGAGCAGCCCTGTCTGGCAGTATTACTCTGTTGAACAACCTGTAGGTTCATGTCTCCGTGTGAAATCCCAGTGAATTTATTTGAATTCTCACCTGAGTGGACCACTTGCAGGCCATCCTGATGAGTGGGCGGCTGGGTCCAAATGTCCAGAACCTGCATTGCTACAGGCTGCTGCTGAGGCACCTGAAATCTAATGAGGTCCACTGGCTCCACCCAGACCTGACAGTGGGAGAGGTGGAGCAGAAATACCAGCAGCAGCATGTAGGGGAGGAGTGGAGGTGAGTGGCAGAAAGACAAAACTTTATTAAGCCTAAACACAATGTGGAATTGTTTTTAACTGGCCTATATTCAACCTGACCACAATACATGATATCTTTAATTAGCCTTTGTTCAGCCTGACCACATTGTGTGATGGCTTTAATTGGCCTCTATTCAGAATGACCACAATATGTTTTGGTCTTAAGCTTTGTCTCTATTCAGTCTAACCTCAATATCCACAAAATTGGAGGCATGAGTAAATAGAACAGAGATATTCTGCAGTTTGCATCTGCCACAATATGCCAATGTGCCATGCCGCAGTGAAACACTCGTAGACAATGCCCAATTGCACGACCTAGGATTGGCAGGAGACTGTTGTAATAGTAGAATTTACAGATGTAGAGTGGAATGGAAACTTTACACTGTCAGGAACCTCATTGATTGAATTATGTACAGGGTTATAATGCTTGGCAATTCCACTGTGTGGCTGTGCCAAGTATCTAATGGTTGCAAACCAGTTTATATCATGTGAGAATGTTCTGTTAGGAAATTTATATATGTGTATATATTCTGTGAAGGCATGGTTTGCTTGGTGATCAACCAGTTAAAAAACCTGTCAAGGAAGTGGCGTGCACTGAAAGGACCCACTGCATTCCTCAGACCATTGGCTGTGTGGAATGCTCCCTTCTCTCTACATTGCCTCTCAGTGATGTAAATGGGAAAGGGTGGCCCTCTTATGAGCTCCAAGGAGTAGTGACTGGCCAGTGGTATGGTGACTGCAAATTCATTTTAATAGAGGAGTATTACACATTAGGTCTTGTTCAGGTTATGGTTATCATAATAACGTACCTACATGACTTATCACAGAATACTTCAACATTCACGTTAACATCAGAATATTAATGAGCATGTACACTTGGTCATTGTGACATGGCCTTTGGATTATACTCAGTCAAACAACAATGTATGATATCCATAACTGTTAATATTGCGCAAGGATCTAAAAATGATACTTGCTTAAACTTGTTAGCCAATTATACCTTTAAACCAGTGCCATTGAGGAAATTCTGCAAATGTGAACAATTATTGTCCAGTTTATGTTAAATATACATTAATACATATTTATTTCAGATATGACCTAAGGATCTGCTACATTCAATGTAATTTCATGGAGATATTTAAGGAAGACAGAACCACATTGCTGTAACTCTATCAGCAGATCAGTGTGTCTCACTAGATATCTAGTGCTATAGCTTCTGATGATGCCTGAGCAAGGAGTAAACTGTGTTTCATACTGTGTGCCTCCATTGATAACATTTTTTTCTTTTCAGCAACTCTGCTCTTCAATCCCCTTATAAACATCTGAGTTTATGTGTGGTATGTGTTCTGTGTTATGATTATAACATTATGTGTGCTAGAATTGTGTACACATAGTAGACATTGGAACACCAAATTGGGTTTCCCATCCCCACAGGCAGATCTATGTTGCACAAATCCTGAGTTATGTTGACTGCTTTGTCTTGAGAACTAGATACCCACTGATGATAGAAAAATTAATAATTCAATTCAATTCAATTCAGTTTTATTTGTACAGTGCTTTTTACAACACAAGTTGTCACAAAGCAGCTTTACATTGTTACCAGGCCTGAGAGCAAGCCTAAGGCAACAGTGGCAAGGAAAAACTCCCTAATTAACAGGAAGAAACCTTGAGCAGAACCTCAGAGGGGGAGCCCTCTGGCCGGCACTGGGCAGATAGAATTACAGAGAATACTTCAAGTTGTATAATGTACTTAAGACAAACGAATTAGATGGACAAATATGGGACGCTCCCCGAGACCGCAGAGCTGGCCGCCGAGGCAGGCGAGGACGAGCTGGCCCAACAAGAACCAAGAAGACCAGACAGCAGGTAGGCCCTATCCTTTTCGAGGTCCATCTGGTGCCATTTTATTTTGTTTGTTTTCTTCCACTACATTTGCACACACACCAGGTTACGCTTGTACTTCTCACAATGCCATATTGACAAAACGAGGAGAGGGGGTAGTGAGTACATAACAGACCCTAATGCAGTCAACACCAGACCACTGCCAGATCAGCTGAACACAGAGTAACCAGGCCATGATGTAGTGACAGCAATGACCACTTAGTCCACCAGAGACTCTACGATCAATATCAGCACTGTACTGTGTCCCTCAACTAAAAGATTTGAAATAGAGGTAAGTTTTTAGCCTAGGCTTAAAGGTGGAGAGAGAGTCTGCTCCCCGACCCTTAGTTGTTCCACAAAAGAGGGGCTTGATATGAAAAGGCTCTACAGCCTATAGTACTTTTACCCACTCTTGGAACAATGAGAAGTCCCATGCCTTGGGAACTTGGAGTTTGTTTTGGAGAATATGGGCGAAGAAGGTCCTTAAGGTAGGGAGGGGCAAGCCCATTTAAAGCTTTAAATGTAAGGAGAAGTATTTTGAAATCAATGTGGTATTTGATAGGTAGCCAGTGGACAGAGGCTAATACTGGGGTAATGTGCTCAAAGCGCTTTGTTCTGGTTAGAATACGAGCAGCTGCATTTTGAACTGAAGGGGCTTTAGGAAGGCATATGCACATCCTGACAAGAGGGCATTACAGTAGTCCAATCTGGATGTAACAAAAGTGTGGATTAGCTTTTCAGCATCGTGTATTGATAGAATTTTCCTGATTTTGGCTATATTCCTCAAATGAAAGAAAGCAGTCCTGGAGGTGTTTTTTATATGTGTTTCAAAACAGAGCTCAGGATCAATCATGACACCAAGGTCTTTGATGGTTGCACTTGAGGCCAGCGAGACACCATCCAGATTTAATGTAATATTGGAGAGTTTGTTCCTGATAGACTTTGGGTCAATAACCAATATTTCTGTTTTGTCAGAATTTAGAAGGAGAAAATTACAGGCCATCCATGTCTTTATGTCTTTGAGGCAGGCTTCCATGTTTGATAAGGAGACATCAGGTTTGGCTGATATGTATAACTGAAAATTAATGCCATGTTTACGAATGATATTGCCAAGAGGCACCATGTCTAATGAAAAGAGCAAAGGTCCAAGCATGGATCCCTGTGGTATTCCATGTTTTACTCTGGAGCAGTTGGAAGACTCATTGTTAATAAAGACAATGTGATGTCACTCTGACAGATAAGACCTGAACCAGGACAGAGCCTTCCCATCAGGTTTTCAAGTTGGTCTAAGAGAATAAGATGATCGTTAGTATCGAAGGCTGCACTTAGGTCTAGGAGCACAAGTAGAGAGATACAGCCATTGTCAGAGGAGAGAAGTAGGTCATTAAGCACTTTTAGGAGAGCGGTTTCCATGCTGTGATGCGGTCTAAACCCAGACTGAAAGACTTCCAGAATATTATTGGATTGTAAAAAGGAGCAAAGTTGCTTTGTTAACACTTTTTCTAAGATTTTTGAAAGGAATGTGAGGTTTGAGATGGGCCTATAGTCCGACAGGTCATTCCGGTCTAGAGTGGGCTTCTGCGGAATAGGCTTGATGACTGCTAATTTGAAGGACTGAGGTACATGTCCACACTTAAGGGAGGCATTGATAAGATTTAATAACATAGTGCCAATTTCAGGTAGCAGCTGTTTTAAGAATCTTGTTGGAAGGGGTTTTACAGGCAGGTGGCGTTTTAGATGAATTAATTAGGGAGGAGAAGTCGCTAAATTCACTGGGTGTGAAAGAGTCTAGTCATTGCACCAAGGTGCAAGCTTTTTCAAGAGTCAAGAGTCAAGACAGATTTTATTGTCAGCCCATCCATATACAGAATACAGTAGGGTTGAAATAATGTTTCCCTGGGACCCATGGTGCTATATTCAATCAATCTGAATAAATACACAAGACAATAAATAGACAATAACAAGACAATAAATAGACAAAATAAGACATCAGATTGTAAAAGTGGCAGGCAGAAGAGTGCAAGTAAATATGTAAACAGATTACACTTTTAAAGTGCCTGTGTGCAATTTAAATTTGGGGTGCTCAGTCCAGGGGAGCAGGCAGGGACATGCTGTGCTCCAGGGGTGTGGGTCTGTTCTTGTGCAGGCGCAGGAGGGGAGGAGGGGGCAGCAAGGATTTGAGGAGCCTGACTGCCTGAGGGAAAAAGCTGTTGCAGTGTCTGGCAGTAACAGTACGGATGCTCCGGTACCTTCTGCCAGCTGTCGGGGGGGGATCAGTCCATGGGAGGGGTGGGAGGGGTCTGTGGCGATGCAGGTTGCACACCGGATACAGTGATTCTGGAAAAGCTCTTCCATGGTTGGAAGAGGGACCCCGATGATCCTCTGTAGGGACTTGCGGTCAGCGACCAGACGGTGCCAAAACCAGATGGTGATGCAGCTGCAGAGGATGCTCTCTACGGTCCCTCGGTAGAAGGTGGTGAGGATTGGAGTGGGGAGGCTGGCTTTCTTCAGTCTCTGCAGGAAGTTGTTACTGATGAGCCCCACCACTGTCGTGTCATCTGCAAACTTGATGATATAATTAGAGCTGTGCTGGGCAGCATAGTCATGTGTCAGCAGGGTAAACAACAGTGGGCTCAGCACACAGCCCTGGGGGGCGCCAGTGCTCAGCTTGATGACCCTGGAGGTGTTCTTTCCTATACTGACAGACTGAGGCCTGTTAGTCAGGATGTCCAGGATCCAATTACAGAGAGAGGTGTTCATGCCCAGTAGGCTCAGCTTCCCTACCAGCCTCTGCGGGATGATTGTGTTGACTGCTGAACTAAAGTCTATGAACAGCATTCTGGCATAATTGTCCTTTCTGTCTAGGTGGGGGAGGGTGAGCTGGAGGGCAGTAGTGATGGCATCATCAGTTGTCCGGTTGGAGCAGTAGGCAAACTACAATGGGTCCAGATGGTCGGGGAGATGGGCCTTCATGTGCCTCAGTACCAGCCTCTAGAAGCACTTAGTGACGATGGGTGTGAGTGCTACAGGCCGGTAGTCATTGAGACAGGACACGGTTGACTTCTTGGGCACTGGTATAATCCTGGTTGTTTAGAGGCAAGCAGGTACTCTCGCTGTGCTCAGGGAGATGTTGAAGATGTCCGTAAGAATGCCTGCCAGTTGCTCAGTGCATTCTCTGAGCACCCGACCAGGTATGTTGTCTGGTCCAGCAGCTTTACGCGGGTTGACTCTGTGAAGAGTATTCCTTACGTCAGCTGTGGACAGGCAGAGAACCTAGTCGTTGGGGGAGGGGGTAGTCTTCCTCACGAGTACCTTGTTCTGTGCCTCAAAACATGCATAATGGCTCCCGAGTGGCTCAGTCAGTAAAAGCACTCGTTCTGGGTTCAAACCCGACTGTGTCACTAGTCGACAGTGACCGGGACCTCACAGGCGGAACACATTGGCTTCGTTCCACCGGGACTAGGGGTGGGTACGTCGGCAGGGACTTCAGCAACAGTGACCCCTCCTGGTCAATCGGGCGCCTGTGGTCCACATGCCAAAGCTGCATACAAAATGTCTTCCTCAGACTCATCTCTGTGCTAGCTTAGTTTGTGGACCGCAGTGCAAAAAGAAGCAGCAGCTGACATCACGTGTCTCGGAGGAGGACACGTGCTTGTCCACGCTCTCCCAGATTGACACTGGACTGAACATCAATGATGAAAAATTGGACATTCCAGAATTCAGGGAATTGGCCATTCCAAACTGGGGAGAAAATGGAAAAAGCCTGAGGTGAGAAAAAAAATGGAAGCCTGAGGTGTTGGTTTGTAGTCAGTGATGGTTTGTATTCCCTGTCAGCCATCAGGGTGAGCTGTTTGTAGCTCGTTGATTTTCCCGTAGAGTTCACCCCACTAGCATTAGCATTTGCGGTAGCGCTAGGGGGATGTAAACAGCAAAGACAATCACTGTTGTGAAGTCTCTCGGGAGGTAGAAGGGCCTACATCTGACTGCCAGGACCTCCACGAGTGCTGAGCAGTGCGCAGAGATGATTGCCACGTTTGTACACCATTCTTTGTTGATGTAAACACACAGGCCACCACTGTGGGTCTAAGTAGACAAAGCAGCAATCCTGTCCAACTGGAAAGCATTTAGCCCCTCTGGCTGAATGGTGGAGTCGGGGATAGGCTCGTGCAGCCACGTCTCAGTGAAGATGAGAGCGCAGCAGTGTCTCATCTCCTTTCGAGAGGTCAGAGGCAGTCTTATGTAGTCCATTTTATTGTCAATGGAGCGGATGTTGGAAAGGAAAACAGATGGGAGCGCCGGTTGGCTAGGGTTAGCCTTTAGCCTAGCATGAATGCCGGCTCGCTTACCGCACTTCTGCTTCCTCGCACACCGTTTTCGGCATCCTTCCAGGCGGTCACCATTGTCCAGCGATGCCGTGGTCTTGCGGTCCAGTGTCCGGAGCACGCTGAAGCGGCGCAGTAGCAATCTTTAATACCACAAAATGTCACATATTGTGAAAATGGCACGTGACAGCGCCACTCAAAGGCGTCTTCGAGAAGAGCAACTTACAGGCAGCTTTTTATGGTTTTACACAGGAGCAGTGTAAGGCGTTGTGGTCCGCTTCTCTTTTTCCTGGGGAATTCTTCTTCTTCAGTTATTTGGGTTCCAGCTGACTTATGGGGTAGTGTAGTGTGGTACGTTTGCATACTTCAAAATTTCAACGGAAGTAGTAGGTCATCCGGGTACTGTTCAACAGCTATTAAATGCCTACTAAGTATTCGGACACCCTATGGATTGTGATGTACTGCTTTTTGCGTACTATATAGTATGGAAGTATGAGTATTCAGATGCAGCCAAGGTAATGGTCCAACAGTGCGGGATTGTGTGGCATACTGTAGCGGAGCGAGCAGGGGGGCAGATGGTGCAGCTGCCCGGGCCCATGGTTCTTCCGGTTACAAAGGGGCCCACTTTGGGCCCAATATGCCTGACTGAACATGCATTTTTGTTGTTTAGTTTAATATTTTGAATAAAGTTTGTTTGTGTATCTTGATTGCGGCAAAAAATAAAAAGTCAGACTGAGGGCGTAATGATTTCGACCGACCCCTAGCTATAGTTTCTCGCCACAATATTTTATTTTGAATGAGCAGAGACACAATAGAGTTACAGAAAACTTTATTCGCTGTCCAGTGGGTATCCTTGTGCAAGTGTACAAACAGAAAAATTACGCTCTCTGTTCGAGTCCCAAAGTAGTAACTAGGGCTAGGCGATTGCCGGCTGTCTTGTTTTATTTCCCATCGCCATCACTGCTGACGGAGCCGCGGTAGGCTATTTAAAAATGGTCTCATGCCCCACTGGAAGCAGAGAGAAGCATGGCATTGCTACAGCTAGCATCCTCCCAGGGTGAGAAACTTAGCTAGGGGTCGATCGAAACCATTAGGCCCCCTGTTTGAGTCCCAAAGCACAAGCTCGGCAACCGCCGGCTACTTTTTATTTCCCATCGCCACCTCTGCTGACAAAGCCGCAATATTTATTTTGAATGAGCAGAGACACAATAGAGTTACAGAAAACTTTATTCGCTGTCCAGTGGGTATCCTTGTGTAAGTGTACAAACAAAAATTACGCTCTCTGTTTGAGTCCCAAAGTAGGAACTAGGCAACCGCTGGCTGTCTTGTTTTATTTCCCATCGCCGTCACTGCTGACGGAGCCACAGTATTTAAAAATGGTCTCACGCAATGAGGTGTGCTGACATAGCACAACTACGTTTACATTTATTTATTTAGCAGATGCTTTTATCCAAAGGGACGTACAAAAGTGCATACAGTAAGTATAACGACAGTACGACAGTTTTTAACACCTAATCCGCATTTCTCTCTGTTCCGCCCTTCTGGAACGGTTTCCCCTTGGATCTGTCTTGCATCTCCATACAGCCTATAATAGGCTGTATAAGGGCCCACTACAGGTCCTCGCCCCCTCTGCAATGAGCCATGGGCTCTGCCCCTGGTGGCATAGTTACTACATTGTTAATTTCAGTGCCATAAGTGAGGGCCAGATCCAGCGTATGGTTGCAGCAATGTGTGGGTTTATCCACAAATTGAGAGAATCCAATGGAGTCAATAATGGACAAAAATGCTGTTCTGAATGGTTCATGTTCATTGTCCATATGAATGTTGAAATCGTCTACTACCACAGCCTTTTCTGTGTTGACAACCAGGTTGGATAGAAAGTCAAATTCAGATAAGAAAACAGCATAAGAGCCAGGTGACCTGTAAACTATTACAAGGGTAAACACCTGAGATTCAGTCTTGTCAGGATATGCCAGCAATTCAAATGAATTAAAGTCATAGCCAGATTTAAAAGTGGCACAAAGATTAGAGCTATATACAGCAGCAACACCACCACCTCTACTGGTTGATCGAGGGACCTGGTAGTTATTTTAACTGGGAGGCATTGATTCATTTAAAGCAATAAATTCATTCAGTTTAAGCCAAGTTTCAGTCAGACATAGGATGTGAAATTTATGGTCAGTAATCAATTCATTCACTAGCATTGCTTTAGGTGTTAATGACCTTATATTTATTAAACCAATCCTAAGGACCAGATCTCCTCCTGATTGTCTCATACAGACGTTGTTAGCGCTGATGCTTCAGTGTCGGATGCTCTGGCCCCAGGAATGCAATTAACTATGGTCGTTGGTGTCTCTACATTCACATTTCTCAAAATAGAATCACCAATTATTAGGGCTCTTTTAAAAGTTTTCTCAGAACGTGTGTTACTGAGGGGGGAGAACCTGTCTGAGACGTGAACTGGGGGCTGGTGGTGCACCGGAGGCTTATGTTTTCATGTGTTTTCCCAAACCGTAACCCACTTGCCTTGCCGCGAAGGCTCTGCTGGGACTGAGCTAGGGGAAAGGCTATCTGATGCATATAGTATCAAAAAAGACTCAAACTCCTCACTAGCTTTGATCTTGTATAATGTGCGGATACGTGCCACTAACTCTGCTATCTTCTCTGTCAACCTAGCTTATAACTCACATTTTGCACAGGTGAACTTTGCTATTGGCGGAGAAGGAGTAACGATGCATATTACACACAATGCAGAGGAGACAGCGAGAGGGAGGAGAGTTGAGAATAGGTGAGACAGAAGTACTGGTAGAAGCCATTATCTCAGAGATTACTTACATTTATATTTATTTTTCCTTCTTTTGATAAGTGTTGTAATTCACGTTGTAATTTTCTGTTTTGATGTAACTTTTGAAAAGTGTTGCAATTCACGATACAATTTGAGTTGTAGCATCTGGCATTTTGGAGCGTTCAGGAAACAGAAACGGGACGGGTGTGAGCAGTTTGGTGGTTTACTATAACAAACTGCCTTCTACAACCCCAATTCCAAAAAAAGTTGGGACAGTATGGAAAATGCTAATAAAAACAGTGATCTGTAAATTCTATTCACCCTGTACTATATTGAAAACACTACAATAACACATTATTTGATGTTTTACCTTGTGAATTGTTTTTTGAAAATATACACTCATTTCAAATCTGATGACTGCAACACGCTCCAAAAAAGTTGGGACAGTCAAGTGTTTACCACTGAGTAACATCATTTCTTTTAATAACAGTTAAGTGTTTGGGCACTGAACACACCAGTTGGTTAAGTTTAGCAAGCAGGATTTTCCCCCATTCTTCCATTATGCAGGTGTTCAGCTGCACAATTGTACAGGGCCTTCATTGCTGTATTTCGCGCTTCATAATGCACCACACATTCTCAATCGGAGACAGGTCAGGACTGCAGGCAGGCCAATCTAGCACTTGCAGTCTCTGCTTACGCAGCCATGCACTTGCAATCCAGGCAGAATGTAGTTTGGCATTGTCCTGCTGGAAAATGCAGGGACTTCCCTGGAGAAGACCGCATCTGGATGACAGCATATGTTGCTCCAAAATTTGTATATATCTTTCTGCATTAATGGTGCCCTCACAGATGTGCAAGTTATCCATGCCATGGGCACTGACACACCCCCATACCATGACAGACGCTGGCTTTTGGACCTGATGCTGATAACAGCTCGGATGGTCCTTTTCCTCTTTGGCCTGGAGAACATGATGACTGTTTTGTTCAAAAACTATTTGAAATGTTGACTCGTCAGACCACACAACATGCTTCCACTGTGCTCCTGTCCATCTCAGATGAGACTGAGCCCAGAGAAGTCCACAGCGCTTCTGGACAGTGTTGATGTACGTCTTCTGCTTTGCATAGCAAAGCCTTAACTTGCATCTGTAGATGCAACAGTGAATGGTGTTGACTGAAAGGTTTACCAAAGTATTCCCGAGCCCATGTCATGACATCCATTACAGACGCATGACGAGTTTTAAGACTTTGACGTCTGAGGGATCGGAGATCATACGCATTCAGAAGTGGTTTTCAGCCTTTCCCTTTACGCACCAAGATTTGACTGGATTCCTTGAATCTTTATATTGTGCACTGTAGAGGGTGAAATGCCCAAAATCCTACCGATTTGTCTTTGGGGAACATTCTCAAAGTGCTGGATTATTCGCTGATGCATCTGTTTGCAAATTGGCAAGCCTCAACCCATCCTTGTTCTTGAAGGACTAGGCCTTTCTTGGAGGCTCCTTATACTATAACATGATTGTCACCTGTTTCATATCTTATTTCAACTTGTCACATCGTTATTAGTCCTAAACTGCCCCCATCCCAACTTTTGGAACGTGTTGCAGGCATGAATTTCAGAATGTATATCTTCAAAAAACAATGAAGTTGATTAGGTAAAACATGAAATGCCTTGTCTTTATACTGTGTTTGAATACAAGTCAAATTTACAAATTCTGCTTTGTTTATTTGCATTTCATTTACCATCCCAACTTTTTTGGAATTGGGGTTGTACATAAACTTGTAATTACTGTGTAATTTGTCAATCTCATATGAACATCACTTGTTTTCTGATTTCTTCCATCTTAAATGTCTTGGATACTCTACTGGATATTTTTGGTATGTTCTGAATGTCAAAATATGTAAGATACACAGAGATGTTTAAAATCAGGTGAGAAATCCACTGGTGAACAGGATTTGGTCAGGAAAAAAGTCTAAAACATATTACATTATAATGTTATGTTTCCAGATCACTCCCTTGCATTAAAAACTAAATCTGGACCGTGATAAAATTGTCACAATGTAAACATACTACCAATGCAATGGTGCAAGTTCAGTAGCTATAGAATACATTGAAAATATTTCCATTTCATTATTCCCCAAGATTTGTTCTTCATTCAAAGGGAATGAGGCTTCTTCCAGTGCAGAGAGGCAGGGGTTGCTGTGGTGGTAACCATGTTGCTCTGGCTCTGGTGAAGGTTTGCAGTGACTACATGCAGCACTCCACCAGCAAAGCTCAAACAGCTTAAGCCTCCCATACACTAGACGACTTTGACAAGACTCTGAAAAGACTTCAAAAAAAAAAAAAAAAAAAAAGAAAGTCTGACACCCTCTCACATCTAAAGACTCTCAGACGATTTTGCAAAGACTGGGGATCTTGCAGGGTCACAACAGTCATGCGCCGCTTAACGTCCATTCGGACAACGTCCGTTCGCATATAGGTTACGTCCGTAGTCCCATAAAAAGGTTATAATAAAGTTTAAAAATCCCGATCGCAGAACGGGAGGTAGCGGTAGTGAAGGCAACGCTTCCCGCACGCAGCACGTGTATCTTGTCTCATGGAAATAAAGCGATTGCGCTGCCAGGCGTATAATGGTACAGTGTATGTTTAGTATTGTACAGTATTAACCAACTTAACCCACATATTATAGTGTACTTTACCAGATACATTAGTTGAAATACAGTATGGTACTGTATGTTTACAGTATCCTAGCTACAGTAGCCTACTCCATATAGGTTTGCTAGTATATAGTATGGTGTTCGCACAACGTCCAAATCATTCAACGTCCTATTTCACAGAACGTATCCTGCGGCGCCTATCTGCAACTAGATTCCTTTTTTTTTTTATTGAAGTAGAAATTTTACAATACATGGAAAGTGATACAACATTAGTAAACTATTTAGAAAACAGAGCACACAATGTAAACAGAATTATAAGCTGATAAAATACAAACAATACGTATATAATAAAATTGCTAAGGGGTCTCTTCTAATAATTTTAGGGCATCAACAACATTTAGTTTTTCTGCTGCTTTCTTTTCCATATACTTCAGTGATTTGCAGTACAGTGCTAGTTCTCACAAAGACCACCAGTAAGGGTTGTGTCTTAATACATTTGTATTTATGGATAAAAAAAAAAAAAAAAACCTAAAATAAAGTATTCAACAGAAATTCAGTTTTAACTAGATTCCTTTTGAGATTATTTCCTGTTTGGTGCTGACAGAGCTCACCTATTGGTTGTTGACAATGCCACGTCACTATTTGCGTCAGCCAAGACTGAAAAAACTTACGATAATATTAAACACGGTTGAATTTATCGTAACGGCAAGACGAGAGAAAGACTGACTTAAAACTGCTCCGATTGCCACCTTACACCAAACGATTGAGATCACGGGAGCGCGCCGCGACTCTAGCAAAACTCTCAAGATTTTATTCCGACTTTGGAAATTTGTCTGCGACTGTGAAATCGCTAGAAAGTCGTTAGGTGTAAGGCCGGCATTAGTTGCGTGAGCTTACCAACAACGCATGTCACGGCTCAGGCAAGGACTCGAACACAGACCACGAGAGCTTCAGGTTCCGAGCGGCTTTATTTAAAGCGTTAGACAGAATTGCGAATCAAGAACAGGCAGGGTCGAGACCAGGCAGGCAGTCCGTGGGCAAATCCGGGGGTGATAACAGGAACAGGCAGAGTCAGGAACCAGGCAGGCAATCAGGCAATCGGGGCAAGGCAGCAGGCAGAAACAAGGTCGGGGCAACAGGCAGGGTCGAGCAAACAGGCAAGAACCGGCGGGGACGAAACAGGCACGAAAACACTGCAACGAACTAGCAACGAGACAGGGACAAGCAGGGTAGTATATAGGGCTGAGCTAACGAGATGATGGGAAGCAGGTGAGTAGGCTGGCAGGTGGAGTTGATCAGGTAATCAGGCAGGCGGGGACCGGGCAGAGATCGGGGCAGGGCTGGAACGTAAGGAAAACAATAAACAAAAACACATGGACAACAATGACAGACAAGGAGAACACAAAAACCACAGCTAGGGGCCGGAGTACTGACAACGCGCTCATCTAACCTAAGTAAAATATTGCATTGTCACCGCTGTTTTTTAATTAACGCTAAATAAAATGAGACAAGTTTTCAATGTTAGCTGTGTGCCGTTATCAAGGCAAGCTAGCTAGCTAGCTAGCTGGCTACCTAGCGGGTTAAAGGGAACTTCAGGACCGCTGATGTCCAAGTTGTACCTAGCTAGCTAGCTAGCTGCATTAAACGCAATGATAAAACTTGCTACGTGACGTATATTCAGAAGAATATAATCGTTTGTAAAGTCCATGCACATTACCCACTTAAAAGGTAGTCTCAGTTGTAGACAGAACTTGAGAATCGTAGCCACATATACTTTAATTCCCGAGCAAGTCGAGGGCTGAATTTCTTTCCCAGTACACCCCTGTCTGCATATGTACAGTAAATCTGCCGAGATAACTGCAAAAGGGCTGTCTAGCTATGCAACTTAGCCGTTTCAAGTGGTTTGCCTTTGCCATCTTCGATGTGGCAGTGTAGCATAGTGGTTAAGGAGCAGGACTTGTGACCGAAAGGTTGCTGGTTCGATTCCCCACTGGGGCACTGCTGTACCCTTGGGCAAGGTACTTAACCCACAATTGCAATTTTCCTCAGTAAAATATCCAGCTGTATAAATGGATAACATTGTAAGTCGCTCTTGCATACAGACTTTGCATTTAACTTTGTTAGGGTTGTACTTCAAAATTTCGAAATTCACTCGTGCTTCGTGAAGGTGCGTTTTAACCGAACGCGACGCGAAATTTTCGCGCAACGTGAATGCATGAAAAGTCAACGGCAGGAGGCGAATGGGCGGAGTTAATCGCGGCGAAACTGCGAGCGACGCGAAATGAGCCTTCGCTTGAGTTAAAAAATGTTCAAATCAAGCAAAAATTTCGCCTGGCGAAAGCCAATCACCTTCAAGTAGGGCTAGAAGCCTCGCCCCCTTTCCAGAACTCTCAGGCTGATTGGTGTTGTCCGTTTGCTGACGTTTCAAAACGTGGATCCATCGTTGTGTTGACCGTTAGCTTTGAAACTTTAGAGGAACATTACTTCTTAAAAAGAGAGTTCACAAGAAATGACAAACTGCTTGTGTGCCGTATTTATATATGCTAATTAACTAGCTAGCTAGCAACGCAAGATAACTTAGCTGTCTTCTATTGTGTCTAGCCAACTTGCTAGCAGCGTTGGTGTAATCAAAATGCTTGCTGTGACGTGACGCAAAATTTGCGTGTTCATTTTTCAGGCAAGCGATCAAACCCGTGCGAGGAAAGCGAAGCGAAATTTCTCGTGGCATTCGGTTAAAACGCAGCTTTAGACTTCTTCTGAGACATGGTTATAGCTAGCCTAGTTTACCAACCACTCCACCTCAGGTTTCAGTGTCTCTCATCAGTTAACCACTAGGCACCAGCACATGTTGTCACGTGGATTTTTTTTTTTAGCAAGCGCGCCAGCTAGCCCTGCTAAAATATAAAAATATATTTATGATTCCCCTTATTTATAATTCCTCATTGAAATGTTGTCCCTGTGTATTTTTGTAAGCTTCTATCTGTTTTATCCTGTTATTGTAATGCCCACTGACTGACCAAAAAAAAAAAAAAAAAAAAACGACCGCTCGAATCTCAGTCGACAGATGATTCGACTCCTCGACTTTCAGGGGGTAGCCCTACAAAGAACTGAAATCATTATAAGTTCCCAGACAAAATACTGACCACTGGTCTCCACTCACAAACTGCATCAAAACCTAGTCACCAATGTCTCTATCGGGGTCATTCCTATGTTCCCAGGGTCCTATGTTCCCCAGCTCTATATAGCACATACTGGGAACTTGAAAAAGATGTTCCCTAGCTCTGTATTCGCTTAATATGACATGGATAATGCTTGCAAGGGCCCAAATGGAGGTTCAGGTTAGGGTTAGCTTTAGCATTAGTTCTAGGGTTAGCATTAGCTTTAGCTTTCTGGTTAGCGTTAGCATTAATGTCATTAATTTAGCCTTGAAATTTGGGTGAGAGTCAGAGTTTGGGTCAGGGTTTAGGGTTAGGGTTAAGGTTAGGGTTAGGTTTAGGGTTAGCATTAGGGTTAGGGGTGTGTTAGCATCAGCATTATGGTTAGCATTAACATGTAGGTGACTGTTGGCATTAAACTTAGCATTTTCTTGAGAGTTAGCATTAGCTTTAGGGTTGTGTTAGCATAAGTGTTAGCATTTTTCATTTACTATTAACATTAGCATTAGATGCAAGGTTAGCATTAGCTGGTGTGTTAACAGAATATTGAACTGGGGAACATAGGACCCTGGGAACATAGATATGCTCCTGTCTCTGTCCACTTCAAACTTGCCCACATCAATTTCTATCTTTTCTCTCCCTCCTCTACCAGTTAGTAGTTCACTTTGTAGCCAGACAAAATCTTTGTAGCATTGACTGGATAGCATTTCTAGGTTGCAAAATCAATTAAATATATATATAATGATAAAAACATGTAGTTACTGTTGTTACTGTTGCTATATACAGTGAATACACTATATTTTGGGTTATTTATGAGACCTTCCTGAATTTTGGACTGCATACTGAAAAGCTCATACAATCATGTTACCAACTAAGAAACATCATTTTTATCTCTTGCAAACACCGAGAAGGTCATTTATGGTTTTATTTCCTCTCGACTGGACTATTGTAACTCCTTAACTCCTTATTGTAACTAATTTACCTGCCTGAGCCAATACAACTTGTCCTGTCTGCAACTAATGCAGACCTGTGTAGGTAGGCTGTTAACCAACACAGGCAAAATAAGTCACATAACCCCTGTTCTTAACTCACATTACTAGTGGCAAATTACCTGTCATGTAGATTTTAAGGTTTTATTTACTACTTTTAAAGAAAGACATGGGGCCATATGTATCAATCTTTGTGTACAACTTGCCGTAGGACCATGCGTACGCACAATCTCGGACCAAGACACGACCTTTAATTTGTCGAATTAGCATATTAAAGATCCCAGGTAAATCTGCGTGAAATGCAGAGATTGATGTTGAGGATCAATGGCAGGACGTAAGAAAAGAAATTATTCGGTCACGGAGATTGAGGTGATGGTTGATGAGGTGGAGAGGAGAAAAAATGTCCTTTTTGGAGGCCAGCGTAGCGGCATTTCAAATCGACGGAAAATGCGGAGTGGCTCAAAGTGGTGCCTGCAGTTGCACCAGAGGTGCGTACGGTGGAGGAGAAGAAAAACAAGTGGTCAGATTTTAAACCTGAGTGTCCTCGCACCATTTAGGGAATCAGAGCACTCAGACCACTGAGTGATGACTGCTAAAATCAACAAAATAATAGCCAACAGTGTCAGGGTCATTAAGTAAAAAAACAAAGATAATCAGATCGTTTTCTCTGTCTTTCTGCTCATGCCATGTAGCTCTCTCGCTCTCTCCCTCTAGGCTATCTCTCTCTCATTGACCAAAACTTTACTTCCCTGTGTCGTTTCCAATGAGTATTCCAACATTTCCAATATTATTGTTGTTTGTGCTATTTTTCTATAGGGTACATGTGACGGAGTGCCGTCACTACAGTTGAGTATGTGCCCTGACTGCCATACCAACGAGCCTGGCTCTTTGGCGTCGCGGTCAAAGTCACATGTTTGGTACCCCGTAGACCCGGGTTCAAGGCCGGGTGGGGTGACTGCTCCCGCCCTTCGCTACAAATGGTGTCAGAAGTGGGATGGCTAGCCACAAGGCCATCGGAGGCATGCCTGGTGTGTTAGCTGTATGAGGGACCCCCAGGTTAGGTTGACCCCGCTGTGAGGGACCCCAGAGATGGGTGAAGCACAGTGTGAGGGACCCCAGAGATGGATGAAGCACGAGTGAGTGGGGCACCCTGGGATGGGAGAAGTACGGCAGTGGAATGCGTGAGGGACACCATGGTGCGTGAAGCGCATGGGCGCGCTTCCCGAAGGGGAGGGCAGTGTGACGCAGTGCTGTCACTACAGTTGAGTATGTGCTCTGACTGCCATACCAACGAGCCTGGCTCTTTGGCGTCGCGGTCAAAGTCACATGTTTGGTACCCCGTAGACCCGGGTTTAAGGCCGGGTGGGGTGACTGCTCCCGCCCTTCGCTACAGTACATAAAACTTAAACTAACTTAAACCCCCTCTTGCCCCCTCATGGTGCCGGGTGTGGACACACTGGTCCTGTGTGCGCTTATTAGTGTGCTTGCAATGCGAAGTATTTAATGTCATTCTTTTTCTTTTTCTTTTCTTCTTCTTCTTCTTCTTCTTCTTCTTATTCCTCTAAATTTGGGGACACTTCTCCTCCCACAGTTTTCGAGATATCCACCCCAAATCAACTGTAACCCGTCCGGTCTGACCCTGATCGGGTTGCTTGTGTACAGCTAAGCCGTACCCGCACTCGTTCTCCAGTTTTTGTCATTTTTTCATCCCTTTTTTCCCATAGACTCCCATTCATTTTCAAAATCACCCCCCTCACCCTTCGTGGCCTTCCCACTCGCTCACTTTTCACCCCAGAGCCACCATACCTCACATGTTGCCTCGGGACAAATCACCCAACACTCATCCGAGACCGTTTTGACCCGCACTCGTCTTTTTTGTCATTTTTAAATCAGTTTTTTAACTCATTTATTCATCCCTCCATCCTGCCATTGACTTCAATTCATTTTTCAAAGTCTTGCCGCTCGGTCACCTTTCGGCCTACGGTCACAGTACCACATGGGCTGCCTCAGGTCATGCCACCAATCACTCATTGAAAGCCATACTGACCCGCACTCGTCTTTTACTCGTTTATTCATCCCTCCATCCTCCCATTGACTTCAATTTATTTTTCAAAGTCTTACCACTCAGTCACCTTTGGCCCGACAACCACCGTACCACATATGCTGCTTCAGGTCATGCCACCCGTCACTCATTGAAAGCCATACTGACCTGCATTTGTCTTTTTGTCATTCACTCATCCCTCCAGCCTCCCATTGACTTCAATTCATTTTTCAAAGTCTTACCACCTGGCCACCATTTGACCAATAGCCACAGGACCTGATATGCTGCTTTGGGTCATGTGACCCAAAACTCACCAAAGTGGGTGTGTCCCTAGCAACGATATTGTTTACCCTAGCAACCGCCTAGCAACCACTTAGTAACAGCCTAGCAACTGCCTAGCAACACCCTAGCAACCACTTAGCAACGCCCTTGCAATGCCCAGCGACCATATTGTTTACCCTAGCAACCACCTAGCAACCACTTAGTAACACCCTAGCAACCGCATAGCAACACCCTAGCAACCAACTAGCAACCACTTAGAAACACTTTGCCAACCACCCAGCAACGCCCTAGCAACATCCAGAGACCATATTGTTTACCCTAGCAACCACTTAGCAACACCCAGGCAACCACCCAGCAACACCCTAGCAACCAAGTGGCAACCACTTAGCAACACCCTGGCAACCGCCCAGCAACGCCCTAGCCACGCCCAGCGACCATATTGTTTACCCTAGCAACTACTTATCAGCGCCCTGGTAACTGCCCAGCAACGCCCTAGCATTGCCCCAGCAACCATATTGTTTATCCTAGCAACCCCTAGTAACCACTTAGCAACACCCTAGCAACCACCCAACAACGCACTAGCAACCAAATCATATACCTTTGTAACCATCTAGCAACGCCCTAGTAACCACCTAGCAACACCCTAGCAACCACCTTATATACCTTAGCAACCACCTAGCAACAGCCTAGCAACCACCTAGTAATGCCCTGGCAACCACCAAGCAACAGCCTAGCAACCACTTAGCCACATCCTAGCGATCGTCTCATATACGTTACCATGTTGTCGCTTCCGGGTTGCAAGCACACTCTGCATTTTCTTCAGGAAATGCACTTTTCTATTTATTATTATTATACTTTCCGCCATGGGAGTCTATGGCAGCCCACAGAACCCATTGGTGGATTTGTATGAAATTTGGCACATTGATGGAGGACAGTCCAAAGTATCCAGGCACCAAATTTGGGGTCAATCCATCCATCTCTGTAGCGCCACCAACAGGCCAAACTTCAAGGTACATTTTTGCTTATAACTTTTGAACCGTTTGTCCTATGGTTGTGAGCTTTTTTCCCCTGAATCCTTGGGCCATGGCGATATGAAAGCACCTATTGCCGTTAACGTCCGCCATATTGGATTTTCCACCATTTTGAATTTTTTGAAAAACTACTACTTTTGTGAACTAGTCCTAGACCGTTGAGCCTATCATCACCAAATATGGTACGTATGATCTACAGAGGGTTCTGACCAAAAGTTTGCTAGGGCAAACGATATGGCCGCTGTCGTCCAATGAAATTCCATGCCGAAGACACCAAAACAGGAAGTGAGCCATATGTCAGCAATGCTTGGTTGGAGTCACACCAAACTTGGTATACTTTATTGGCAGGGGGATTATTGGGTACCCACCAAGATTCATGAAATTTGGCCACATGGGGGCGCTATAACACAAAACCAGAGGAAAAAAAAATCAAATGCCTATCACTTTGGAACCAGAGCAGATGTTTCAACCAAATTTCTTGTGCATCATCACAGTAAAGGACCATAGCTGGGAAAGCATGAAACCTCTGTGTCAGCGATTTTGTTTGTCGGCCATCTTGGCATTATCGTTTTTTCAATGGTTTTCTATGGCAGGCCATAGAAGCCCTAAGTGGATGTTGGTGGAATCTGGCACCCTCATAGAGCACAGTTGAAGGTATCCAGGCACCAAATTTGGAGTCAATCCATCATTCCCTGTAGCGCCACCAACATGCCAAATTTCAGAGTACATTTTTGCTTATAACTTTTGAATCGTTTGTCCTAGAGTTGTGATCCTCATTTCCCCTGAATCCCTGGGTCATGATGAATTAAATAAACGCATCCACTATATTGGATATTGGAAAAAATATCATATATCAATATCAAACCTACTTTTGCGAACTAGTCCTAGGCCGTTGCTCCTATCACCACCAAA
The DNA here is from genome assembly GCA_019176425.1 of Megalops atlanticus. NCBI lineage: Eukaryota > Metazoa > Chordata > Actinopteri > Elopiformes > Megalopidae > Megalops > Megalops atlanticus. The sequence continues at coordinate 37,098,595 of CM032887.1, forward strand.
GTTGGTACGTATCATCTACAGAGGGGTCTGACCAAAAGTTATTCAAAGAATTTTGCTAGGGCAAATGATCCGGCCGCTGTCGTCCAATGAAATTCCATGCCGAAGACACCAAAACAGGAAGTGAGTCATGTCTCAGCAGTGCTTTGTTGGAGTGATGCCAAACTTGGTACTCTTTGTTGGTATTAGCAATACTGGGTATGCATCAAGTTTCATGAAATTTGGCCACTTGGGGGCGCTATACCATTTAAAAAAATCATTTAAATCCCCATTACTCTGGCACAAAAGCAGATATTTCAACTAAATTTCTTGCGCTTCATCAAAGTTAAGAATCCTAACTGGGAACTTATCAAACCTCCACATCAGCCTTTTTTGTGTTTCATCCATCTTTGATCTTGTCAAAAACACATTTAACCACCTCCTCCTAGTGTTATGGCACAATGAGTTTTTGTGTATTACCTTTTTGGACCATTTTCTTTAACAGTTGTTAAAGGATAGTTGCCAGTTTGTATAATGTGGCTGCAGTGTACCCACAAATTCGCCTGTGAAGTCGCCATAAAGGAAGACTGGTCTTATATCCACAGTGTTTTTGTTCATTGGTGTAAAAGTCGATACACATGCTTACAATTAGGCCTGGGTGGAACACACCAAGTTTAGTGAAATTTGGCCACTTTGGGGTACTATACTGAAAAACAGGTTTAAACACCCATGCGTCCATGTACTTAGATTTTAATGACATTTTGTTCTAATGGACATCAGAAGGCACAGATCACACAAAGAAAAGCAGATATTGCCACCAATTTCTTGTAGATCATTACCTCATTACATGTCAGGTCCCAACTGGAAAATGAACACATAGTTCAATGTCCAAATGGCATTGCTGCTAAGATACAATCAGTTTGTAGCACTTAAAATAGGCACATCTCCTGCACCTTTTGACCTATTGCCACAATTAATACACTAAATAGTGTTGAAGAAACATTGGACTTTCCATATTCCATAACTAAAACAATTGAATTTCTGCTCATAACTTTTGATGTCTTTAGCTTAGAATTATGATTCTATTTTCTTTTGATTCCTTGGGTCATGTCAAGTTGAACAGATGTAAAATTTTCATTTCCACCATATTTGCCAAATGAATAAAAATGTAAATTTGGTTGTCCGCCATTTTGAATTTTAATGAAAACAGTCTTCGCTAATCCTCCCACAAATTTTCTTCAATCTTCACGAAAATTGAGTCAGAGCATATTGAGAGCATGCCACACAAAAGTTATCCGTGATTTTTTGTTAATGGAAAGCATTCGCTAGTAATGCGCTAAGAAAATCAACAGTGAAGATGCCAAACAGGTAGTGAGGCCATATCTATGCAATGCCTTTGTGTACTGACACTGAATTTGGTGCCTGTGTTTGCGACTATGCCCTGAGGGTGCCCAAGTGTTTTAATGTCATTTGACCACTAGGTGGCACTATAACACATATTGCATATAACTTATGCCTATCTTTTAGCATATCTTTTGAATTACATGGCCTAAAATCACAATTCTTTCTTCCGCTGATTCCTTCATTGTGCTTGGCCCCTGTATCGCTGCTTGCAGCTAAACTTCTTCTTTGTATTTGCCTCATTTTACTTTGGATTGCAAAGCACTTTCAGCTGTTTGCCTGTTATATGCTGTATAAACAGTTTATTCTTGTTATTTTAAAAATCACCAGTATAAGAAAAAAGGATGGAGAAGAAGAATGTGTGTTGTGGAACTGTATACATCCTGTCCCTGTAGTGTTGCTATACTTACTATATGCACTTTTGTACGTTGCTTTGGATAAAAGCGTCTGCTAAGTAAATAAATGTAAATGTAAATGTGTTGATATGTAAGTCTTTAATTCAGTAGAAAACAGTATTGAAGCACGCAAAAAACACAGACTTCGGGTTCAGCAGTGTTGGAATGAACCTGATCGTTCAAACTAATTCCCATATATACAGTTTAGGTTGTTCTTGAGGTAAATGAACCAGACTTGTTGCCTGTATGATCATGAAATTGGAATGACATGTTTTTGTAGGTTACACTCTTGATGTAAGTGAACCGGACCTGTTGCCTGTATGATAATGAAATGTGCCGGTTTTGAGAAAGCCAAGATACCATTGTCTGAGTAAGCCTGGATATCCTGTCGGGGTCTCTATGATCTCAAGCCCTTTAGGATGCCATGGCTATTGAAATTAGATCATGCCTGGCGGAATACACATTCTGGGGCATAATGCTTTAATTTCCTACACCAGAGTACCCTTAAAAATCTCCTTTTGGAGACAGAAGTTTTGTATTGCTAGGGCTAGAGGTTATCACGTCTCTTATTTTTCAACGCTTGTGAATTGTAAGCTAAAGGTGGTGCTATAAATCATATTGCATATAACATGTTATATTTTAACATATCTTTTGAATTGCATGGCCTAAAATCACAATTCTTTCTTCTTCTGAGTCCTTCATTCATGCCAAGTTCAGCACACATAATGGTTTCAGTGAAAATAAACATTTACAAAGGCTACAGTGTAATGATTAGTTTAATTATTTCATTGACACCAAACTTGATATGTGTCTTTACCTCCATGTCATGAAAGTACCCAAAAACATGTAATTTCAGCATTAGGTGTATTGTAGCAAAACAGGCCCTCATTGTGCTTGGTCCCCTCATCGCTGCTTGCAGATATATTTAGGTGCCAAGCACCAAAGGTGCTATACCCCTATTGTAATTGTTAGAATTGTTCACTATTATTATTAGGGGTCCAAGCACGTAGTGCTGGAACTCTATTGTGTTTGTTCTGATTTTTGGGGGTCCAAGCACGTAGTGATGGAACCCTATTGTGTTTGTTCCAATTTTTAGGGGTCCAAGCACGTAGTGCTGGAACCCTATTGTGTTTGTTCTGATTTTTATTATTAGGGCTCCAAGCAGCGAAGCTGCTGGAATCCTATTGTGTTTGTTCCGATTTTTATTATTTTGTTCTGCCCTAAAAGTGTTTGCACAGCAAAAACTATAGATGCTAGAGCTACCACATTTGGTAGATAGGTTCCTATGGTCACCCGCTACTCAGGTCAAAAAGTTACCCCGATTGGCCACATGGTGGCGCTATAGGGAGCCACAACACATTTTGGGCTATAACTCTTGAACCATTTGGGGTAGAATCAAGATTCTTTTTCCCCCAGATTCCCTGGCTCCAGATGAACAAAAAAGCCTCTTGGACCAAAATGATGCACCATATTGGATTCTCCTCCTAGACGGTTTGTTAGATTTGCATGAAATTTGGTACACAACCTCTTCAGACCAAGTTCTTTAAATATTGTATAAAGAAAGTTGTACCATCGCTCATCTCCAGGCCATTAGACTCAAGCCTACCAAATTTGGTGTAAATCCGTCCATAGGTGGTGCTATAGCAAACAAATGGTCATGACTCCTAAAGCACTTATCTGATCAAGTTCAAACCATGCATGCTGTGTCTTGGTCAAAGGTCCTAATAAAGTCTATAAGAAGAAGTTGATAGCTCAAACTACATGGCCGCCATCAGCCAATCAAATTTCAACAGCCCTTAAACTGACTTAACTACGACCTATCATCATGAAACTTTGCATGATTTTTTTGGACGTGTCAATTAGCAATCTGTACGAAACGTACATGGCAAATTCACTTTCCACCACTCCCCCAGTCAGAAACTACACTTTGCTACATTCCAGACAGCTACACGCAGATCAACATTCATTGACCCAGACACCTAGACTCAGGTCAACTTTCACTGACCTGAAATGGCAAAAATCATTTGGCTTCTTCTAATGGCAAACATTTTTGCATATAATACATGTATTTCACAATGGTAAAAATTGACCTATTTAACATTTACATTACCTGTCACATTTACATGAGAACCGATATCTGTAGGACAGTAGGCTTAAGGTGATCAAGTTTGGTGTAAATCTGTGAATGGGTGGCAGTATAGCAAAGAAATGGCCATATCTCCTAAACCAATTCCCTAATAAAGTTTGAATTTTGTATACTGCATCTTGGTCAAAGGTCCTGATAAAGTCTTCAAGGACAAGTTGATGACTCAGAAGCAATGGCAGCCATCACCCATTCAATTTTCGGCTGATGTGCTTGGACCCCGTAATCGCCACTTGCGGCTATATTTATTATTATTATTATTTGTAGTAGTAGCAGTAGTGGTAGTAGTAGATGCTGTTGTAGTTGTATTGCCAGATTGAAGACAGTGCTTAGGCTATACGCAGTAATGGTTTGCACAGTAAGGTTATCAATAAATTAAAACAACATAAGCTAGGCTACTTGTGGAAAACAAAACAAAAACACACATTGGTTTTCCAAAACTACCCCTATTAGCATAACTGATACATCCTTGAATGAAATTTATTTAATATACATATTATGGTTCCATACGTGTAAAACATTTCGGTCAATCTATAGGCTATAAAATGTCCAATAATGCAGTGGTTTGCAAGAGGAAGAATGGCAGCATTGGCACTTCTTGAAGATATTGCCAACCGCGCAATAAAAAGGGAACAAGTTTTTACAGATCGGGGAGACGTCTTTGCGCATGATGACGAGTGGCTGATAAGCAGGTACCGTTTTCTGAGAGCTACACTATTAGAGCTTTGTGCCCAGATGGCACCTACTTGATTTTAGTGGTAATGCCACTGGAAAGGCTCCCAAACAGCAACCCTGCACGCATCTGCACCTCCGCCAACAGGCCCTCGATTTTGGCCTCGCTAAAAAAAATTTCTTGCAGCTTGCCATTATCAAGTAGAGGATTTGGGTTTTGATTCGAGCTCCTTTACATGTTAATGAAATTAATTAGGGGGCGTTTACATGGTGGAGATCTAAAACCATTCAGCTACGCACAATTTCAAGCTAATTTGTGATTTATAGATTTCACATCTGGGAGAGTGGCGTACACACGTTTTTTTGTGTGTATGTTCATTTTCTCTGAATCACACGTACACACATTTCAGAAATGATCTTAGATCAAATGTAGGATGGTTTCTACGCAACTTTTTTATAAATGAGGCCCCTGGTCTACTACAAGGTCATGGAGATGGTGAAAGTGGCAGTGCAGCTCAAGAATGATGTCAACCTCGAGTTCACTTCCTCTTGGAGTAGAGCTGTCTGCTTTCTTTGGTTCTCTGAGATCTCCCATTACCATGTTTTTTTATTCAGATTTGCCTGAATTACATGCTATAGCAGGGCCTCCATATTTTCTTGGATATTTTATTGCACCTCTTACACCTCTGTGCCACCAGACGCGATATGTCTGCATTCTTCACCATCCATAGCAGAACCAGGGGATAGGCAGGTTGGCTGCTGTCAAGTGTTCAATGAACTACCAACAACAAATCACAAAATATAGGGGAAAAATAGGGGTTTATTCAACACTTTGAAATCATCAGGCTGGTTCAAAGTCTAAAAAAATCCAAAACAAAAGGTGAAATACTGAGCAGTCTCTCATCATGCTTTTTTTTCACCTTTCCACCTTCATGCTACTTTGAGCACCCAAGCAGGAAAGGAAAAACCTAAAACATCAAAAGATAACGTACTGAAGCCTGTGGGAACCATGTCACAGATGGCAAACTGTTACCACAATTCAATAGATTACAGTAATGAAATAATAACATTAAATAATATAAATCTTATGAATAAAAAGTGTAACTCACCACACAAATAAATTACTTTTTCAGTGACACAAAATATGACTGTGCTGTATACAAAGATGATCAGATTCAATAATTGTTAATTAAACAACGTGAGATTGTTTAACAAGGATGGCATTTATCGATTTAAATTACGTTAAATGCTCTGTGTTCTAAACGTTATTGTTCATTGCACTCAACCTAAACTAAAAGTTTATTCTCAGTAATTTAAATCGATTTAACTACATTTAGCTCCGTTTTGTAATTTGGATTTTGTAACACGAGAAAGCTATAACGTGAAACATTTAAGAGAAAGCTTTGGGATTACTTGCCACTTAAATTGAAATAATTAATGAAATAATTATCTCACGCTGTAGCTTTCGCAATAGCACACAAATTTCAGACAATCTGCGGTGTTTCACGAGCATGATGATTTATTCTAATTACGCGATTGGTGTCGATTATTCCGTGAATTGTTTGTTTTATTGTTAATCAAGGAGGATAAAGGGGAACAGGTTGAAAGTAATAATAGATTTAAGGGTAATGTTCGGGCTTCCCCTGTTTCCAGCTCACCCGCCGCCACTGCTCAACATGGAAGCATAGGCCATTACAGTATTCAAAATACCACTCTAAGACCATTTTTGCTAAAATAAGTGTAGGAAAACAGTTACTTCAATAAAAAAATCAACAGTATCCAACAAGAACACAAGGTGCTGTGAGAGTGGAAATTGCCAGTTTTATAGGAACCTGAGATATGCAGTGGATTTCTGATTGACATGCAATCAGGGGTGACCTTGCAGTAGTGTCACAAATAAGAACTTTAGATGAGTGATTAACATTGAAACTGTTTTGAAAAGCAGAATCATTTGACCCTCAGGCATGCAAGTGCCTACAGACAGGATGACTATACAACTGTCTGTAAACAGTAAAGAACCAAATTACAGTCAGAATCTGTGGTCACACAACTGGAGATTAAAACACATTCTGATGCCATCAGGTCTAAAAATGACTATAAATGAATACAATCATATGTTTTTTCCCTACAAGCAAAAGAAGCTCTCAGAACTCATCCCTGATGCTGAAATTAGGCTGGTCCTCAGGTTGAAAGCCCTTGTTGGGACTCCCATCCTCATTAAGCATGCGCCTTGATGTGTAGCCCACGATTGGGTACTTGGCTTTGTATGTTCCACTGAACACACTGTCAAGTGACTGCAGGTCTGCATCAGTTAGTCCCGTCTGCCAGAGAGAGGGAGGGAGAGGAGCTGTATTGTTATTCCTTGTATGGCATCAAGTTCAAGTGACAGTGAGCATGCAGATTACATTATATAATTGTAGGTTAAGTACCTTGCTGAAGGGTAGAGCAGCAGTGCCCCAGCAGGGAATTGATCCAGCAACCTTTCAGTTAAAGGTCTGCTCCTTAACCACTATGCTATGCTGCTACCCCTTTATTATTGTGCTGACAGAACAAATTACTGACAAACATTAGCTACCCCTTAACACCCAAAATTAACAATCACTAAGGATTCATAGCAATGGAGTTCACCTTGCATGAGTTGTATTAAAAGCTGCATGTTTGAGCTATGGCTGTGAAGGTAGTTCTAGATGTTGTACAAGGGATTACACACTTATTGTAAAAGATGAAATATACCAAACCAGGGCTTGGCTGGTTCAGGGCTCTTACTTTGAAATATGGTTGGCCAGCTTCAGCTTTTGGCTTTTTTCACTCATCTGAATCTGTTTCGGCTGGAAGTTCAGCTGTAATTTTTGCTGTTGTTTTTATTGTATTTTAAGTGCATCCAAACTTTGCGTTCTCCTCTTTAGGCTACTAATGTTAGAGGGTATAAAATAATAATATCCAATCAACTCAAGTTTTGGGGGAAAAAAACTGCAGCCTTGTAGATTTCTCTACTCAAGCTCAAATCTCTTCTTTACAATACTAATCAAGTTCGTAAGGTGGCAATTGTGTATAACATTTACAAGGGAATACTGTGCAAGTAGGCTTTTTTCAGCCATTAGCCAAATGAGTGAAAAAACACAAAACAGCCAAACATGTGTAGTGCTTTCCCTGTCAGAGAGGCTTTTGGACTATAAATAAACTCATCGATACACATTTGTGTTTCTCAATTCAACAATGCCCGAACCAAGCTCATGTAAAGTACCTAGCTAACCAGCTAACTAGAAATAAAACCAGGTTGTTTAGCTAAATAAAATGACTTGCTTCATCACAGCGTGGACCAGCACACTAAATAATTCCCAGCTGCCTCTCTCTTTGGGAGACAGCTAGCTATAAGCACTTGCTAGCTAGATTGCTTATTGCTCCTGTTAGTAGATTGGTTGAGTTGAAGACACTTCAAGTGAACTTCACAGCTACCAATGCAAAGAAACTGACACAATCCTCTTCTTCTAATGAAATAGATTTGATACAGTAAGATATGCAGGAAAAAAAAAAAAAAACTGTGGCTAGCAAGGACTTCTTGTTCACTTGCTGACAAGGCTTTGAACAGTGCGTTCCATCAGTGGAGCAATGTCTCTCTTACTGAAGTGCATGTGAGTTAAGAGTGATGTGCAGCAGAGAGATATGCTGGCTACTCCAATCAAAGTGTTTCATGTATTGATTGGAAGCAGAACACTCAATAACAAACTCACTAAATTAAGCAGTTGCAACAAGAATTTCACACATGGGAATCATAAGGTCATATGAATGCTGTTTTTTCTGATGAAGATACATATTGTCATGTATTATGAAGGACAGAAGGAGATTATATTTTATTGTCTGGGCAACTGTTAATGTCAAACCTTGCAAATATTGTACTGACAATGGGAACCTTAGTAGGACTATGTATGTTTTGTCTCTGTTGTTTGTCTCCATTTTGTCTCTGAAGATGGAGTGCCTTTGGAAAGTATGTAGCAGTAAGTTGTGTTTGTAGGTAAAGGAGTTACCTGCAGTGGCTAAGAGGCTGAGCGTGTGACCCAAAGACTGACTCAGATTGGATGGCCAATACACAGAGGTCAAAGGAGGGCATGTTTTTCCTATGTATCTCCCTTACTCACAGTATCATGTGTCAGGTCTTCTGGATCCAGGGACATTTTAGCCACAGCCCTTGTACTGTCCTTCCCCACCAGGACATTATATGGGGCATTCTTTCCATAGAACTCTAAAAAGTAATCCATGCTGTTAAGTATAATATGCAATACATGCATACATGCAAGTGCAAGTACAAAAATGCATGAACACAAGCGATGGTCAGGAAAAGCCCTTGAGTGGACAGATTAACAACACCAACAAGAGATCCCAATTACCTTTCCCTTTTGTGACATCAAACACCACTCCTTTCACTGCCATGTAAATAGGTTGCCCCTCCTGAAAAACAGTGAGGTTACACTTTAGAACAGTAGTTATTGGATCACATGATGCAGGCAAACAATTTAGCCTTTACTAAAATCTGCAGGTGCAGGCTGACCAACAATGGATGTACTGATGGGGCATCTGGAAGATTTAGAGAATCATGGTCAGAGGAAAAACATCAGAATAATAACACTGCAGATGGCCATGGAAGGGACTGCAACAGTTAAGCTCATGGAAGGGAGCATCAGGGGGACTCTCAATTTCCCCTTTCAACAGCCAAGAGGCTTAAGATCCTTTGATCTTAATGTTTTCATTTGGGGGATGATGGAAATGAGGAAATACATTTATTCATAATTTTAATTCACTTCTCCTCCCACAAATCCCAAGCATGTTGTCACCATCAAAATATGTGATGTTAAGCACCACTTGCCCAGACAGCACTCTTGACTTGAGCCGGAGGAAGATGCTTAATGCTGTGCTTTACACAGGCAGTCTGTGGGTGCCTGATGGATCTGCAGGAGAATGTGCTGTGCAAAGAGAAAGACAAACTCCTGGCCAACCTACCTATCCCTGTCCCTGACGGAACTAAGCCGATTTGTTCTGCTACTCTGGACTCTTCATCATCAGCTGATGAGAGTGCTGGAATTGAACCTGGGCCGTAAAGCACTGCATTGCATTTAAAGAAAAAGCCTTGACCACAGAGCTACTCAGGGGCCTTTAAGTTTTATTACCAATACAATAAAAATATCGACACCAATATTCTGCACTTTAGTTTCCCTGTAATATTAAAGGAAGTGGCTAAACTCTGGGAATGATTTTAATGGTGTAAATGTAATGGTGTAAATGTAAAGTCTGTGCTGTGTGCAGCAGTCAGGGCAATGTGGTATTCTGACCCCACAAAACATCTACCACAGAGGGCACTGGAGTGGGCTGGGGTTTGCTGAGTTGTGAGTGTGATAAAGTTGTGACCATGTACTGGTAAATCAGGACTTATCCACTTTACCTTTAAGCCTGTGTGTGCCCCATCACCTTGGTGAAGTTCAATTCCAGCAAAAATTTACAATAAACATGGTAACAAGACAGAGAATAAGACAACAGAGGAGGACCCCACACACACACAATCATCATTCAGAAAATGTACTGTTTGTGGTCCCCCCAAATGCTCAAATGAAACCCATGTCCTTGCATAGCTTGTTCAGACCACTTATCTAGCATTAGGACAAACCACAAAATGTTATGGTCTTCATGTGCACTGATATTGTTAACAATGCAAACTGTCTGGATGACCATTACGTTGACTATGTGGACCAATGATGTTTGCACCACTATGTCAGTGTTGTTGAAGTAAACTCATGGAGAGCAAAAGTGGCAGCTGACAATGCAACAATCACTTTCACAGCAACAATTAGGGAATAAGGCTATGGGGAATATGTTACTCATCAAATATACAGCAGAGATCAGTTGATAAATTGCAAGCTCTTTAACAATTTCATCAGCCACATGCCTTATTCTTACTTGGTTATCTACAACAAACAATTTTAGTACATATAACGTTATAAGCAGCCTATTTTTTTTCTTCTGTCAGTCTTTTGGCTGCAAGGAAAGTCTGCATATTTGATCAGTGAATCCTGTTTGGTGGATTGATTACTGCCATTCATACAGAATGCAAATATAACTGGACAACGTTACAAACCACACAAGAAAACACATTTTTAGGTTTTAGTTTCATAACATCTGGAAGGGGAATCATTGAAAAACAATCAATACAGTCATTGTCATTGTTAATTAAATGCTGGTATTTGCTGACAGTGACTAGGATGCCACAGGGGCAGAACAAATTATCCAGTGTGGATCAGTGGAGTGCGGTTTCCTTCTCTCACCACTCTCAGGCACCCTGGGATTGGTCATGTGCTTGGAATTTGCTTAGATGACGTCAGTTTAGATGCACCTATCTTCCAATGAGGGCTTACTGTGTGAGGATTACAGTCATCTTGCTTCAGCATTCCTGCATGAGCACAGAGGTTTTCACAGTGAGACTAGCCTAATCTACATTATAAACTATTACAATACTATCATAATTCTAAAACAGGGTTGCATAAAGAGGAAAAGCATAATTAAATATTGTACTTTTGTCATTTTAATTTGTATTTTTCTTTGTCACCATCTGTGCATTTCATATTTTGTCTTTTTTTGTATTCCCTGATAATCTTTTGCATGCAGTGTTATCAGCTTACTTTCATTAATTCAGCTTGGATTTCCTTGTGAAGAATTTTGCAGTGAGAAGTGTATGAAAGGTGGTACAAATAAAGCTTTAAATATAATAATTTTATAATAATAGTATAACCTACTATTGTTATTATAAATGTGCTATGGGTAGGCAAGTAAATAATTTCACAATTAAAAAAACGAGCTATGCCCCAGGCTGAACATGTGATGTGTTTTGATTCTTGTCCCGCAGGAGTAGTCGCACCTTTTTGTTACGTCAATTGGGAAACTTACCCTATCCGAAAAACATTGGCATGGTAATCCATGTTCGTAAAACAGCTAAAAAGCATACCCACAGGTCAGCCACACTTAACAAAACGCATACTGCCAGAAAGAAAAAGGTGTCGATAAGTAACAGTACTTACCGAAAGAGATGTGACTCTATGTCTCGAAAAAGGCCTCAATAAGTAGGCTAACAGTACTCACCGAAAGAGACACGATTCCATGTCTAAAATACCAACAGCTGGTGAGCTAGACCAGCGTTTCCCAACTCTCTCCTGGAGTACCCCTTGTCCTGCATGTTTTAGATCTCTCCCTGCTCCAACACGGCTGATTTAAATGATCAGTTTGTTATTAAGCAGTTTCAGGAGTTCATAACGAGTTGATCATTTGAATCAGCTGTGTTAGAGCAGGGAGAGATCTAAAACATGCAGGACAAGGGGCACTCCAGGAGGGGGTTGGGAAACGCTGAGCTAGACGACAAGTCACAACATATATATAAATGAAATGGAAACAGGAACTAACGAAAGATTCTTTCACTTGTACATACCTCTTGTCCATTGTACTTTTCTAACTCTTCCTCAGTGAACAATCGAACTGGTTTGACGACCGACTTATGTTTTAATTTAACATCATCTGCAAAACAATTCAAAACGCAAAACAAGAGCAGTATCAAACAGATCTGTAGTGCCGACATTGTGGTCCTCTGATACCTCGTTGGCCCGGCACATAAGTTTTACCGTTTTACCATATATATAATACAGAGCAAGTGCTGTGCAGATCCACTAACACCTATGCTAAACGGATATGCGTAAATTGATGTATGTGGCGGCAGCTACTTTACAACGATGAAGAAACAGGAAACGCCAACTTCCTGGTCAGACAATTTTTTCCATAGAGTGACATCAACTCCTAACATAGCTGGAGTATCTTAACATTTCATATGTACTGACACACGATATAGATCAATTCAAGGGAGTTGCACTCGGAGCGAGTGGGATTGGCATGCATTCCCGGATAGCAAGCACACCGAATGACGTCTCTTGTAACAAAACAGGCCGGGACTGAGGCGACTCCATTATAGCGTCTCTGTTCGAAAAAGATGTCTGCTCGATAGACTGTCGTTGGAAAAAAAAAATGCATGAAAGTAATTCTCGCATGATTATGCTCAAGCCGCGCTGTCAAAGATAATGGGCACGGAACATATTCTTTTGATTTGATGTTTCTTTTTAATCGACATGATATTAATAAAAGTACTTGTTTGTCACAACGTTTTGTAAGTTAGGTGTATGGTCAAAATAATTCGTTCAACCAATATTATCGTGTTTAGCTCTAGAAAATTGTGAACAACCAGTTAAAGGTGGTTGGAAGCTACTGCAAAGGGAGATCATTTGCTAAACGCAAACAAAATAAATTCAGATGATTACTAAGGATGTCTGAATTAAAACTGATAGCTAGCTATCCCTGTAGCAAGTTGAATGATATATCCCATAACAATAACTTGAACGATTACTACTCAAACATTCACTAGCTCACATAATTTAGATATTTTAGGGCTTTTTAAATATAGTGTATAGAATATACTTCTTTCCCTTTTGTATATGGCTGTGTATGAATGTGATCAAATCAATTTAAAACATTTGCAAATAAAACACACTTTTGAACATTTTCCCCCTGTAAACACTTGATGAACCTGATGAAGCTGCTCCTCTTAAGAGTAGAAATACACCCAAAAGATGCTTGTACCCTGGTACACTGACATACCATACCTGAGCCCTTCAAAAGGCTTCTAAGAAATTGGAGCCAAAATAGCATTCAACAAAATTACACGTTTTTCACTGCCTGGCTGGACAGCCTTGTTCAATACAAGCAATCTCTTGCCTATACAAGATCCTCCTATTATTCAGTTCAATTTAGCAGAACAAAAATAATTAATAATTTATTTTGATACAGTTGCCAAATTAACTAAGATACAGATGGCAATAAACAATTATTTTGCAAACTGCACTTAAAAGAAAGTATCGGAGACCAGATTGTAAAACTGGCTCCAACCCCAAGCCTGTCTAAATTCATCAGTTGTTGGACAGTATGACATCACAATGGTACTTTTGATTCTTTTTTACTCCTCTTGAAGTTGATGAATTAAATAAATTGGTTATGTCCAAGCCCCCAACTTGCTTGCTTGAAAGAACTTTTTCAAAGACTGTAACAGCTGAATCTGTGTTGTGTTTAAAGAATGGCCTGAGTCATACAAGTTGTTGCCAGCCTCTTTATTGATGCACCTGACATACAAAGGAATTTCTACACAAATTAATGACAGCAATGATTGAAAATAAATATATATGCACATGACATACAAAGGAAGTACAACACTATGAGTGTGCAGCCTTCAAAAGTCCAGGGTTATAATGTAGCTCACACTCTTACTGGTATGAAAAGAAAATAACAGTGTCAGTTACACTGTACCTTCTGGAGGACAACCGCCACAGTACCCTAGCTACCTCCACCTAACAAATAATATAATAATAAATATAGTTTTTTTAAAAAAGTATACACATGATTTATATTACAAATACATTATATTGTTCATATATTGACATAAAACATTAACATTTCAAATGTTTGAATTTTTAACAATTATAATACAATGTTTGGGTGATCTTTTTTGTGACATGCCTGTTACATATCAAGCATATCCAAATATCCTTTACATGCCATAAAGGAGAAAATGGATCTTTAAAATGACATTAGCCCATAACATATACAAATAAATACTAATCAAAATTATTATTACACTCAAATCCACCTTGGATCAGAATTATCATAGTTCACACACACCCTTTGATATTCATTGGCACCTGATGTTATGGCCACCTGTGTTATAATAAACTGAGAAGTACCCAAGAGCCACAACACAATGCCATGCCACAAATCAATGTAAGAAAATATAAGTGTTTAATAAGAACTAACCAAAAACACACACACACACACATACACACACACACACGGGACACGTAGGATCAGGGCAAGTGTACAGAAAGTATATGCACACCTACTGTTCATGCCTATGTAAACAATGGAAAATAATAATCAGTGTAATAATAATGTAGAGTGACCTGTTACTGTCATCCCTGCGCCTGGGGACAGAGGAACCTCACAAAAGTAAAACCAACAAATCACACAAATATCTATGACAAGTAACTGCCATTAAGAATGATGACATACATGTTGTGCAATTGTACAAGAAAGTCTTTTTAATATACACATATGGTGCAGTGAGGCTGAGGCAAACCAGAATGAGACTGAGTCTCTGCACACAACATGGTTATATTTATTTATGTTGTTTTTTTTAATGAAATTGTTTTTGTTTTTCAAATTTGTTTTATTTTTGTGCCAAAGGAGTAGGCTTTTTGTGATAATGAATTAAAAGTCATTGAGAACCACGTCATTTATTATTTATATCATATTACAGTTGTTGTCAATTGATTTGTGACATTTCTGCAAACTAAGGTCCATGACCTCTAAAAAGTTAACACAGCTGTCTAAACAGAATTTCCACTCTGCCAAGTTTCACTGCAAAATGAAGTATTGATTTCTGATAATACCTTTATCAAAATCTGCATCAAAACTGTAAATACATGTTACATGTAACCTGAGGAGATTATTTATTCACCCCTATTTGCACAAGAATACTAATGACAAAACATATGTAAAAACCTTTCTGTTTGAGGTTCTTAGGGCTGGCACTGTGGAAAGTCATTTTGTGCAGGTCCTATTAGCATATTCATGCTGAGAACTGTTTGTTGCACACAAGTTGTTCTAAGAATTATGTGTTACTGTAGACACTTTTATTTTGACACATTTCAGTTCCCAGATTGTGCAAGCTCCTAGATTTTGGATGTTTTTTGTCACAAACTTTATTGGCAACTAGCAACTAGTTATTGGAGTTTGTGGTTACCTTGGAGTGATAGTTTTTGACCATATTTTCTTTGCCTTGCAAAGTTCTATTCATATACAATATTGTACATGGTGGTACTGTTAACATATCAACTTTCAAAATCTGACAGTGAAGTAATTGCAACATATAAGTGTGGAAATATTGTGGAACTGTGGTTGCATGGAGCCAACATGTTGTGTTTGCCTGGATCCCAGATTGTCTGTCAACTTCCCGTCCTGTGATCTGTGTCTCTGTGGAGTTGTGAGTAATAGATGTGTTTGTGTGTCATTCTGCACATGTATGAAGTTGATATGACAAGTGGATGCAAGTCAATTATTCAGCTACAAGGTTAACTACAAGCTAAGTTTCTACTTTGGAAGGTACACAGTGTGTGTGTGTGTGTGTGTGTGTGTGTGTGTGTGTGTGTGTGTGTGTGTGTGTGTGTGTGTGTGTGTGTGTGTGTGTGTGCGTGTGTTTTTATTGTGTGATGAAATTATTTTCTCTTTATGTAACACATAACCAATTCATCACAATCTTGCAGAAGTTGAAATATGAAATGTATTTTTTGCTTCTTTTCACAAGTTTATTGATTTTGGGGGGCTGGAATATGTGACATTTTTATGTTTGTTGATGATACAGTAAGGGAATTGTAGGAGAATTGTAAGAGAAACAACAGTCGTGTTGTCAAATACCTTTCATGTTGTCAAATATGATTGGAACCATTTAATGAAGTGACAGAGACCAATCTATAATAATAATAAACTTTATTTATATAGCACCTTTCATACAAGAAATGCAGCTCAAAGCAAAGTGCTTTACAATAAAGAAATTACATGCACTGAATACTTCACATGGAATGAACATAGAAACAGGGATAGAATGCCATAATTAATGTAAAATCTAGTCTTCCAGAAGATGAACAAGCACCTTGTGGTCTATATTGTCAAATGCAGGTTTTAGGTCCAAAAGCATAAGAACAAATGTATTGTTCACATCAACACTTAATCTGAGATCATTTACTAGTCTCACTAAGGCAGTCTCTGTATTATGATCAAAGCAAAAATCTGGCTGGAATTTCTGCAGACTACTGGATTCATTCAGGTAGTTGTTTTCAGATGACTTGTTGCGTGGGAGCTCAATAGAAGAAAGCTCAAACTACACCTACTTTTTCCAATATTGTACAGAAAAATTGGAGATTGGAGATCATCAAAATAAAATGGAACACAGAACACAGCTATCCAGATTTTTTAAGCAATAGCTTTACTACTGTAGTCCTCAAGGTATTAGGAATAATTCCAGTCTCTAATGAACAGTTAACCACCTGTAGCACACTCTCAGACTGACTATTGAATACATCTTTAGAAATTCCAGTTGGAAATGTAGTTGGAAAGAGCTGATAATTTCATCTGTGAAGCAGTCTTGTAGAATGTATATTCACTCATAGTAGCAAAAACATCCATCCTAGAGAATGGTCAAGGAAACAGAGAAACATGGCTTGTGTTAAAGGTTTGTGCTGCCATTTCAATGAGGAAGTCTAGCTAAGCTAATCGGCCATCAGTGCTGGAATTAATAGGATTGTTTCATTTTCCAGCAATGATCTTCAGAATCAGAATCTGAATTTATGCTTCTGTACATACAAGGAATTTGTCTCTGGTTCCAGTGTCTCTGTAGTGTTTGCATACACTTCTTGGAGAAGTGTGTTTTCAGCACATACTGCCTTATTGTATATGGTTATATTTGCCTTCAAAATATCATACTGAACCTGAAACTTACATTTCCCCTATTTAGGTTCAGCCTTGCGGCAGCTCTTTTAAGCTGGCCAGTAGCATAATTTTTCCAAGGCACTGATTGGTTAAGAAATTTCTTTTCAGTTTTCTCAGGGGCTACTCAGTCTAATGCAGGTTTCAATCTGCTGTTGAGGCTCTTGTGTACAGTAAAAATGCTAGTAGCGCTTATAATGCTAGAAAACATTCACACTAATTAAGAATCAAAAAAGGCAATTCTTCACAGTTCGTTCTTAACTGTTTCTCAATGTCTTAATGGTAGCATTAAATAATACAGCAGTGATCTGAGACAACAACATCAACAATTGAGGATACAACAATGTCTAAGTCCGTGAGATACGTAATACCTCATCTCCAATGGTCAGGTTACAGACTGACAAATTGTGAGTGTCTCCACTGTCACTCAAACCTGTCTGAATTTGAAGTTTTTACTTCCTCAAACAAACCTGTCCAGGGTTTATCAATGGTGTCATAATAACAGTGGGAGTGGCTCACCACATTTAAGGCCATAATTGGAGTTGCCCCTTTGTGTCTGGGGGATCGCATTTTTTCACATAACCCGCCCTGAAAACTTTATTCACAAGGTGTTAGTTATCTTGTTCTTCCAAGAGTAGCAAAAAGTAGGTGTAGCTTGAGCCTCCTTCTATCGAGCCCCCCAAGGAAAAGTTTACCTACTCATGTTCAGCATGTAGACACTCACCCTCAGGTCTGCCTTTAAGACTGTGCCGGTAGCGTGGTGGATTTTCCAGAGAGAATAAAAAAAGAAAACCTAGGCCAATCGGCAAAAAATCATTCCTGGGAAAAGGTGGTCAAGAGACTCCTGGAAAAAATGGAAACAAGTGAAGCATTGTGATGACACATAAAAGGCATCAGTTCAACAGTTCCATGCTATAGCCAGTGAGTTGGACAGGGGGCATGGTGGCCTCAGGCAGGTTATGAGTGGGGACACTCCATAGTCTGGGCATCTAATTCTTTATGGCCAGTAGATCAGCAGGGGCCAGTGCCACAGAAGTAGTTGGAGGAGAGATGTAATGAGGAATCGAGAGAGAGGGGGGAGGTGGTAGAGTGAGAGATAGAGAGGGAAAGAGCAAAGAGGGGTTAGCAAAAAGGTTAGGACCCATAGTCATTATGGCAATCTGAAACTGTCCTACCACATTTGGAGCAGGAACCAGCTAAAAGCAAGGGGCAGACTCACTGGATATGAGGTGACAGCAAGGACAGTTCATAGCAAGAGAAATTTTCAGCCACAGGCTGCTCTCCTCCTTAGCACCCAATGTGATTGTAAGACCTATTGGAAAGATAAAACTTTAGATTGTGCCCAATTCCCAAACATAATTAGGCAAGCTATTCCATCATAGAGAAGTGCTGTGTGAAAAGCCTCTACTACCAGATTTAGTTTTTTCCACCAACAAGCCAGCCTTTTGTCAGTGAAGTAGTCTAGGTGGGTTTTAATTAATCCCGAAGGTAAGTGGGTGCAAGTCCATTTAAAGCCTTATAATTCAATTCGATTCAATTCAATTCAATTTTATTTGTATAGCGCTTTTTACAACACAAGTTGTCACAAAGCAGCTTTACATTGTTCCCAGGCCTGAGACCCCCTGAGAGCAAGCCTAAAACAACAGTGGCAAGGAAAAACTCCCTAATTAACAGGAAGAAACCTTGAGCAGAACCCAGCTCAGAGGGGGAGGCCATCTGCTTCTGGCCAGCACTGGGCAGGTAGAATTATAGAGAATACTTAAAGTTTTACAATGTACTTTAAGACAGTTGGGTTTGATAGACAGTAGTAATTAACAACAGAGTAATTATAAAAAGTATCCTAGAATGTCTGGTTCTTGGCACGCAGTTGGCTTGATATACAGGGCAGCGAGGTAGCGAGACTGGAAATCAGGATGTGACGCTTGGGCTACAGCTCCAGGCAGGAGCCCAGAGCAGGGATAGGAAACAAATAGTAAACAGTGATTAGTGGATGTTAATTGCAGGAATGGAAACATAAAGGCATAAAGACAAAGGGGGGAACAGACTGGGGAAGAGGGATGCATGTGTGCAATAAGGAAAAATCCCGGCAGATAAGCACTATGGCAGCATAACTAGGGGATGAGAGGCAAGGGGCCAGCACGATCATGAGGGTGACCCTAATGCAGTCAACACCAGACCACAGCCAGATCAGCTGAACACAGAGTACCCAGGCCATGATGTAGTGACAGCAATAACCACTTAGTCTACCAGAGACTCTACGATCAGTGTCAGCACCGTGCCGTGTCCCTCAACTAAAGGATTTGAAATAAAGGTAAGTTTTTAGCCTAGACTTAAAGCCGGAGAGAGAGTCTACTCCCTGAACTGCGGTGGGTAAATTGTTCCACAAAAGACGGGCTCGGTACGAAAAGGCTCTACAGCCTATAGTACTTTTACCCACTCTTGGAACAATGAGAAGTCCCATGCTTTGGGAACTTGGAGTTTGTTTTGGAGAATATGGGTGAAGAAGGTGATTAAGGTAAGGAGGGGCAAGCCCATTTAAAGCTTTAAATATAAGGAGAAGTATTTTGAAATCAATGCGGTAATTGATAGGTAGCCAGTGGAGAGAGGCTAATACTGGGGTAATATGCTCAAAGCGCTTTGTTCTGGTTAGAATACGAGCAGCTGCATTTTCAACCAACTGAAGGGGCTTTAGGGAGGCATATGCACATCCTGACAAGAGGGCATTACAGTAGTTCAATCTGGATGTAACAAAAGTGTGGATTAGCTTTTCAGCGTCGTGTATTGATAGAATTTTCCTGATTTTGTCAATATTCCTCAAATGAAAGAAAGCAGTCCTGGAGGTGTTTTTTATATGTGTTTCGAAAGAGAGCTCAGGATCAATCGTGACACCAAGATCTTTGATGGTTGCAGTTGAAGCCAGTGAGACACCATCCAGATTTAATATAATATTGGTGAGTTTGCTCCTGATAGACTTTGGGCCGATAACCAATATTTCTGTTTTGTCTGAATTTAGAAGGAGAAAATTACAGGCCATCCATGTCTTTATGTCTTTGAGGCAGGCTTCCATGTTTGATATTTCCAAGGACACATCAGGTTTAGCCGATATGTATAACTGGGTATCATCTGCATAGCAGTGGAAATTAATGCCATGTTTATGAATGATATTTCCAAGAGGGAGCATGTAAAACGAAAAGAGCAAAGGTCCAAGCACGGATCCTTGTGGTATTCCATGTCTTACTCTGGAGAGTTTGGAAGACTTATTGTTAATGAAGACTAAGTGTTGCTGCTCTGAAAGATAAGACCTGAACCAGGACAGAGCCTTTCCACTTATGCCAATCAGGTTCTCAAGTCGGTCTAATAGAATAAGATGATCGATGAAATCAAAGGCTGCACTTAGGTCTAGGAGCACAAGTAGGGAGATACAGCCATTGTCAGAGGAGAGAAGTAAGTCATTAAGTACTTTTAGGAGAGCGGTTTCTGTGCTGTGATGCGGTCTAAACCCAGACTGAAAGACTTCCAGAATATTATTGGATTGTAAAAAGGAGCAAAGTTGCTTTGTTACAACTTTTTCTAAGATTTTCGAAAGGAATGGAAGATTTGAGATGGGCCTGTAGTTCAACAGTTCATTCTGATCTACAGTGGGCTTCTTCAGAATGGGCTTGATGACTGCTACTTTGATGGACTGAGGTACATGTCCGAGCGTAAGGAAGGCATTGGTAAGGTTTAATAACGGAGTGCCAATTTCAGGTAGCAGCTGTTTTAAGAATCTTGTTGGAATGGGGTCTAGTAGGCAGGTAGCATTTTTAGATGAATCAGTTAGGGAGGAGTAGTCACTAAATTTAGTGTGAAAGAGTCTAGGCATGTGGCTGGCCTATTGGACATCTCTATGTTATCTGATGCAGGGCTCTTAACTAGTCTGGTGATGGAGCTGAACAAATACCTGGGATTGTCCTTGTTTTTCTCTATTAGGGTAGAAAAATACACAGATCTAGCAGCTGTGAGTGCATGCTTGTAGCTTAGGAAACTTTCTTTCAAGGCCAGGAGAAAGACCTGTAATTTGGTGGAGCGCCATTTTCTTTTCAAGTTTCCGTGCAGTTTGTTTGATAGCACGGGTCTGGTCATTATACCAAGGTGGTAGCTTTTTGTCTGCGACTTTGCTCTTTTTTAGGGGTGCAATGGCATCTAGGGTATTACGTAGCGTGAACTCAATATTTTCGGTGAGTTGATTTATTTTAGCCAAACTTGGGTTCGAGCATAAGTTTAAATATTCTTCATTGTGCAGAAAGTATGATGCAGGGAGCTCATCAATGAAGGCTTTAGCAGTAGCAGAAGAGATGGTGCGCCTGAGAGAAAATATGGACTCTGAGTTCATGTAACAAGCTAAAGGAAGGTTGAAAGTCACCAGGTAATGGTCTGACAGTACGGGATTGTGTGGCATAGTTACTACATTGTTAATTTCAGTGCCATAAGTGAGGGCCAGATCCAGCGTATGGTTGCAGCAATGTGTGGGTTTATCCACAAACTGAGAGGGAATCCAATGGAGTCAATAATGGACAAAAATGCTGTTCTGAATGGATCATGTTCATTGTCCAAATGAATGTTGAAATCACCTACTACCACAACCTTTTCTGTGTTGACAACCAGGTTGGATAGAAAGTCTGCAAATTCGGATAAGAAAACAGTATAAGGGCTAAGTGGCCCATAAACTAGGGATGCACGATACTGGATTTTTGCCGATATGCCGATGTGCCGATATTTTCAAACTCATTTTGGCCAATTACCGATGCTGATACCGATATAGTGTGTGTGTGTGTGTGTGTGTGTATTATATATATATATATATATATATATATATATATATATATATATATATATATATATATATATATATATATATATATATATATATATATATATATACGAATATATATATAGATGCCGCGTAATTTAAAAATGGTCTCACTCCCCTCCGGAAGCAGAGAGAAGCTTATCTGTCTTATTATGATCGCTGTCTTATTTCCCATCGCATTCTTTCCTTATGCAGCCGCGATATTTATTTTGAATGAGCAGAGACACAAAAGTTAAAGTTAAAGTTACAGACTTCATTCGCTGTTCAGTGTCGTTGTGTAAGCGTACAAACACAACAATTACGCCCTCTGTTCGAGTCCCAAAGCAGGAACTAGGCGATTGCGGGTTGTCTTATTTTCCATTGCTGTCTCTGCTTCCGGAGCCGCGTTATTTAAAAATTTTCTCACGCCCCCTCCAGAAGCAGAGAAAAGCTTAGCAGCACACAGCTAGGATCCTCCCAGAGGGAGAAACTTAGCTATATATTTTACCCCTCCTTGCGTCACTGGTGCTTTACAAGCATTGCAAATAGCGATTTTGTTATCTGTTTCAGATATTTTGAAATACTGACATGTTGAAGCTTGTTGCTGCCGCTCATAATACACATTTAGCGTCATGGCGTGCGCATAGTTAAGGCGTCACTTTATTGGCCAGGCACATCGGCAGAAATTTTCATATCTGCCGATGCCGATAATTAACTTCTTAAGTTTTTATCGGCCGATACCCATGTCGTGCCAATATCATCGTGCATCCCTACTGTAAACAATTGCAAGGATAAACACCTGAGATGCAGTCTTGTCAGGATGTGCAAAGCTAAGAACTAACAATTCAAATGAATTAAAGTTATGGTCAGATTTAAAAGTAGTTATAAATAAGGAGCAGTACAGATTCATAAGGCATTCAGGTGTAAGTATGAATTCAAGCATCCTGAGAGAAGGACATTACAACTGTCTAATTGAGATTTAATAAATGTGTAATCTATATTTTCAGCATCTCTTATGGAAAGAAAAGGTCTAATTTTGGCAATATTTCATAGCTGAAAAAACTCCAGTCTTGAAAAAATTTTGGACCAAATCTGTCTGCTCAGTCTGGCTGAGGCAGGCCATGGACAGGCCAGAGGGGGTAAGCCATAAGTCTAATGCATGGACCATTACGATGAGGCTCAGTAACATGATTTGAATGAGGATAATTGGTTGATAAAAAAGAAAACAATTGCTTGTGTGGTTGACAAAGGGTGAAAACTAGCACTGGTGGTTCACTTTTGAAAATTACAAATATTCAAAAGAACAAAAATCATCAGATGATGTGTTCTTGCAGCTCAGAGTGTCTATCAAAATAGCAGCTAGCCCCCCTCACTTTTGCCTTGTCGGGTAGACTGATAAAAACCGTAACTAGAAGGTGAGGCTTCAATAAGGGAGGCTAGCCCATTGGAATTGAGCAAGGTTTCAGTCAAAACAATAAAATTTAATTCATGTTCTAAAAGAAGACTTCATTAAAAAAACCTTTTTGTCCAAGTGATCTAATATTCAAAGGTACCATTCTTAGTAGGCAAAGCATTTCAGTGCGATCAAAACTAGCTTATTCACATTAGAACTTCAAGAGTCCATCTTCCTATGAGAATATAATGCATTTTGCTTACATCAATTGGAAAAACAGTATGTATAGGAGACTCACGAGCAAATGGTTTGCTCATGAGCAAATGGTTACCTTATAGAACTGGCTGTAACCGCATAATAAAGCTGTCTATGTATTTGACAGCATTTCAGCTCCTCTGTGATTGGGGCACAGAGCGCTGTGCTCAAAGAAGCTGGTCTTTCCCAGATTAGGTTGACTTTAACCACTAAAAGGATTCCCTTTGACCCACACAACACTCTCAACCAGTTAAGACAGAAAGTTTCAGCGGCCTGCCTGTAGCAAGGGGCAAGGCCAAATATGCCCACCATCTTGTGGAGAGTGTTGAATAAAGTTTAAATGTTTCTTTAAATACTCAAACCTGTCTTCAACAGGATGTAGAGGTAGAGGTAATCAGTGCCAGACCCTTGCCTGATGCTGATGAGGATTGTGATGAATGGTGAACAGCAGTCCAGTCTTCACAGTCAAGGTCCAAGTGAGTCCAAAGATGCTGTTAATGCTTGTGAACCTGCTGAGGGTTATGTCTCTGTAGTGGTTGAAGATGATTACACCAATAGTGACGGATCTGGAAATTCGAAAGGTGGTCACACTGACTCAGAGCATGAGTCTCTGCAGACAAGGAGTGTTGAGTCCGCAGTGTCCGTTGAGTTCAATACCCAAAGCAGTGTGGTCACACCCAACTAATATATGGGAGGGTGGTATATGTACATGATACAAGACATTTGTTAAACCAGTAAAAGCTTCATTGAAGTGATGAAAATTATTGCTACGATGCGTGACATGGCCAAGAACATTGTCCATTGTCATTTCATTGTCCACACACAAACAAGAGCCAATGTCAAACACACAAGCCTGACACCACAGTTATGTTCCTGCCACATCACTGAAGTGTAACACAATATATACAACAGGAATGAACCATTCCAATACAATACCCACACATACCCTGGGTCTCCCTGGGTTAATGTTAGTGTAATGGTATATAAATGTAAATAACGGTACAAAATCGATAGACTAGATAGCCTCCCTAGGTAGGCTCCCTAGAGAAATGAGCTGCCGCTTCCGCATGAGCTTCCGCAAGACTTTTAGTAAGGTATCTTAGTAAAGGTCATTGAGATGTGAAGGCTGTGTATTAGTTGATGTGATCAGTAAATACATTACACACGTCACAAATAAAGTGAATAAGCATCTGGATCAAATCTGTGAAAAGCTAAAAAACTACCTAATAACTAGCATACAAGGATATGTGAACATCTCGCAAGTCAAGCAAAATATGGCAAAGAGCCTTTAATCAAAGGTGGGAAGAAAGTCATTTTACATCCTCCTACAGATGATTTACTTGCTTAGTCCCTCCATTTCATAGGAAGCTCATTATCATTTTAACATGCAAGTAAAATACTAAGAACTAGGGGTGACCCCGAACAGTCGCCTATTCCACGATTCGATCTAAGGAGCCTGATTCGACTGCCAATCTCTCAGTCGAATCGTCGCAAAATGTGGTTATGAAACAAGGATCATTCCATTCCGGCTATATGGGGGTGCTGAATGTCTGATTTTACATAGAATTGCTTGGTTTCTCCCAATAAATCATGATATATAGCCTATTTTGGTATAAATATCAGCCTATCAATAATACTGTTAATAAAAATTGGAAAATAACTCATGTGCTTTTAATCAATCTCCTTAGTGTGCGTGAATAAATCACCATGGTAGACTAAGTTGCACTATTCAATTTTGCGGGACCATTGGAGCAGCATCTTGGCTGGGCTTTAAATCTTTTTAGCTACCTAATAGCTCGCAATGTCTGGGGAAAAAAAACTTGAAAAGTGTGGGAGCATTTTGAACAAGTCAAAGATGATCCAAAAAAGTCAAATGCAAGTTGTGTCAACCAGTGGCGGCTGGTGAGCTGGAAACAGGGGAAGCCCGATCACTACCTTTAAATGTATCATTACTTTCAACCTGTTCCCCTTTTTCCTCTTTGATTAACAATAAAACAAATAATTCACAGAATAATCGACACCAATCCCGTAAATAAAGTAAATTATTATGTTCGTGAAACAGCGCAGATTGTCTGTAGTTTGTGTGCTTGCGAAAGGTACAATGTGAGATTGTTTAATTAACAAGGATGGCATTTATCAATTTAAATTACGTTAAATGCTCATGACACATCACAGCTTTTGTGAGGTCTGTGTTCTAAACGTTATTATTCATTGCACTCAACCTAACCTAAAAGTTTATTCTCAGTAATTTAAATCGATTTAACTAAAATTAGCCCCGTTTTGTAGTTTGAATTTTGTAACACAAGAAAGCTATAATGTGAAAAAGCTTTGGGATTACTTGCCACTTAATTATTAAAATTGCAATCCGTGTTAATTAAACATCTCATGCTGTAGCTTTCGCAAGCACACAAACATTAACGCTGACGTTGTTCTGCACTTCATGGCATTAAAATGTTCATTTCATGTTAACGTTAAGGAATCATTTATTTGTTTCATATATTTCATATATTAATTAATTTATTAATTTGTTTCATATATTATTTCATATATTAATAACGTTTATTCCATATTGCCTTTAATTTATTGTCAGTGCCCCGGCATCTTAGCCGGGTTTGTTTTTGTTTTCTTGGCCATGTGCTTCTGTTTTTCCTTGTGTTCTAGCCCTGCCCTGCTCTCCGCCCTGTCTCCTGCCTGCCTGCCTATCCATCCTGACTACGACTTTTGGATCTGTTTTTTGGTATTGTTTGCTGTGCTTCCCTGGATCTTTGACTTCGCCTGTTTTTTGACCTTCGATTTCTGGACTTCGTTGTGGACTTAATAAACCCGCAGTTTGCACCCTGCATTCCTGTCTGCCCCTGAGTCCCTGCCTGAGCCTTGACATTTATAGTTTGTAGGGATTCACCTTAACTTAAAAATCCAAGGCATGTGTTAGCCCCTTTGTTATTTAAACCTATATTTTGTTATGGTCATTTTTTATATGCCACTTTGTTTTATGTTTAATATGCTGACACTTGACAGTGGCATTGTTTCAGTTTTGGTCGTTTCATTTTCAAGTTGTTTCTGTGTGTGACAAATTGGGTGTTTCAGCTCTTTTGTCTGGTGTGGAAAAAATGGAAGCCAATCTTGCAAATAAGAATATGGATCAATGAGCAAAAAAAAAAACAGGATTCGACGATCAGTCGACGATAGGCAAGACTTGACGAATCAGATTCGACTATGTAAATTCTTAGTCGGGGACACCCCTACTAAGAACTGTGCCTTCACTTGTGACAACATTGTTCCTGCTAGTAAGAAAACAACAGTGGGAGTGTAACCAATTTCAGATGAAGGACATCAGCACACAGACACATTGGGTTGGCAGTGTTATTTTCTGGTGCACAGAAAAAGATAGGCCTACCACACAGAATACGGCCTTCAGAGTCACATCCATGCCATTCACACACACACACACACACACACACACACACACACACACACTCAATCTTTCTCAATCTTTTTATAAGGACTGCAGAGATTACTTTCTGAACAAAGTCAACACAGTGAATTAAAACGTGGAAAAGGGACTTGCATTATAATATATCAGTCTTGTAATTGCTCCAAATATTTAATAATCAATGAATGATATTTTTATTCATTACTATCTAGACATAGATTAGCCTACATATTAATGATGTCTCTAAAATTATCCTAAGTATGTAGATGATTCTAAAATTAGCCTTAGTATGGATAGTGTTGCTATTTTAGTGAATGCTTAAGTCATATTTTTTACATAATAAAAGTGTCAATATCTGTTTATTTTTCAATGATCTTGAGCAAGTCAGAAAGCGTCACTATCTTGCAAATTCGAAAGGGAGGGGCCAAAAAACTGAAGTGACCCAATCAGTGACTCAGCGAACGAATCTTCGCAGTGAATTTGACGAAATGATTCAGTTCTGTAAAAAGAGGCAAAGTGGTCATCACTACTTTTCTCTTCCTGCTAGCCGAATAGGGTAGCCGAACATATCCTCCGCCAGCGTATTTAGAGAATATGAAAACAAGAATGAAGAACAAGAAAAACCGTCACAAGTGAAAGCAGAACTGCTGTAAGAAATTTAATATTACCATTAAGAATATAGTTGTAAAGAACAATCGTCCCTAGTAGGAAAATGTCTCTAGTTCGAATGCTTACTATTAATCAGTTACTGTCATAATGAGGACAAAGTCGTCTCTGTGAAGAACTGAGTTGCCGCAAGTGAAATGGCAGACAGTGTCCCTAGTTAATTAGCAACCGGCTATTTAATGATAAAACGGCTTCTCATACAACGGATGATTGAATGGCAGGCTCTCCTTCCTCTATCGTTATACATATGTCCAATCAGAGCCGAACGCGTTGTCTCAGTTGATCAACTCGGTTGTGACAAACATACCTTCTACAGTCATGCGGCAGTGTGTGAAGTCTGCTGCTGCAAAATGCTGTGAGCGTAACTCCCCTGAACGCCGCAAATCCCCGGCACAATTCCTCTGCCTGCTCTAATGTAAACCACAAACTGGTTGCAGGCGAATACTGCGGAGATCATAATGCTACTCATGAAAACAGATTTCTGGCGCGGCACAAATATCGTCACATTTCTCTCCAAACAACATTCAGAACAGCCTCAAAGTTTAATTTAATTGGAGGTCGGAATGCTAAGAAAAGAGAACTCCAGGTCATACCAAGAGGTGGGTTTTCGCACTCCAAATTGTCTAGCGATGCCATAATTGCGATATATTGTAGCGCGATCTTCTGTTGTGTTTAATTGTAGCAGATGTATTTCACGTATTGATTTTTAAAAGAAACCGTTTCCAAGACCAGACTTCAGGTAACCATTCGACTAAACAAAAGACTTTTGACGGAAGGAAATATAATGTCTGAGCACGAGATGGGCGGTCATGTGAGGAGTCTGAATCCGAAACAGTTTTAGGGTAATTTCATGTGAAGTAAACCCCATCTGATTGGACCTCCCTGAAAGAAGCCACAAATGTTTCTTCTGCTGAAGCAGCCACTACAGTAAATGTAATCAAATTCGTGTGTTTAAGCATGTAAGATGCGTTTTTAAAAGTAGGTGTCCGTTTGAAATTTTGCTCTCCCTGTACCCCCGGTTCTGGTGGCAGCATACTTGTGAGCTTTGATATTGTGACTTTATGTTTATAAATGACATATTTTGTATTTGCTGGTTATTTCTGATAAGTTTTGCTCTATGCTAAAGATGTGACATATTTGAAGTGGCACATCAGAACTAGAATTAAGTGGAAAAAAATTGATACCCAAGGATAGGCTACTCTTGAATTGTAAACGTAGTAGTAAGCAGGTATAATAGTGCAGTTTGTGATGAGGGTGTCCACAGCCTGTTAAAAAGGAGTGCAGGCCTATAGCATTGTTTATCTGTAGGTAGTCATGCCTAGCTCACTATAAACGAATTCTGATAACTGAGTAGCCTAATACCATTAAAGTTAGGCTAGTCACTATGCGGCCACCAATCTTGTAGTAAGGGTAAGAATTTAAAACCACTTCCAGTCCTGCCCAATCGTGGTGTAGAGATCTGAATAACTTATAACAGGATGTGATCGACACTTGTGTTGACGACATAAGAAATTAGCATATTCATGAGATGATGATATAGCCTTGAAGGTAGTGCTACCTTTATATTGGCATATCCATTTTGATGCGATGACAGTATCATGTCATACCAACATATCCAGTATGTGACTGCATTATACCATGTGATACCAGTACCTGTTCCTTCCAGGTGGACCTGCAACTGCATTCGGGACCAAATTGGTTTTACTCTTCTAAGTTTGCTCTACTTGTGAAGTCTTTGTGTCTTCCAAAGAGCTTGAAACATTCCACAGCTTTTACATGATGGTTACTAAGAGCAAGGGGTTGTGTTATGAGCAGGTTATATTTATGTTATTCTTTAGCTTTATCTCGGTAGACATCTGTGCAAAGTCATTACCCAGATTAAATTTCGCTTTGTAGGACTCACTTGTATAAACAGTTCTACAAACAGCCAGTCATTCTACCATCAGTGTTTCTACACAAAAGAAATGAGAGTACAAAGAATAGTGGTAAGTATACTGTACAGTTGGCCATAGTAGATTTTTAATTCCATATCTTTCATTGTATCCTGGGAAGTACATAGCTAACCAAAATGACTTACACATACCAATAAGATTAACCTAGCTGCCAGAATAAGAGACTTAAGGTAAGTACAACAATTGACAGACAGGTTAGCTGACTAACTTAAATGTAGGCAATTAAGGATTCAGTATGACAATGGCATGCCAGCTGATTAGCTACCCACTTATCTACCCACAATTGCTGGCAAGCCACAAATGCAGCAAGTTCAGACAAGGAACAAACCAAATTAAGGAAGTGGGGAGGACAGATAGGGAAGGTTAAGACAAAATCTCCGTGATCAGGAATGTTGATATTTGACAGGTGGGGGATATGTGCATTTAGAGCTGGCCACAATCAGCAATGACGATCTTGGCTTTGGCCTGACTTGGTAATCAAAATAATTGTCACAAAAACACAAAAAATTATAGCTATGATATATAGCCTACATACCAGACATATTTCACCAGCTAAATAAACAAATGAGTGAACCTTTAGCTGCTTACCTGACTATAGCTAGCTAGAAAGCTTCCCATAGTTTCTCTATACATGAATCTTTTTGCTATGTTTACACATTTGGTCATCTGCCCATGATGATTCTTAATGTCTGGACATGTTCATTTTTTAACATCTAGGCACATCTGATTACTCCAGGGTTTTGCTCCCAATGGCTTTCCATAATGAGTGCTCCCAAGTAGCTCAGTGATGCAGGCTCTCTTGGGGCATACTAATTGCTCTGATGATGACAGTGAAGCTGTGCCCATTCTCCAGTTGGGGGTTAGCTCACTGTAGTGCACTTTGCGACTTGCAATGTGAAAAATAGTTGTATTACCTTGTAGGGCTGTATCTGACCCGACCCGACTTTTTCAGTCGAATCGGATTTGGCTGCTCAATACGAAGATTCGACTATTCATTCCTTTTTTTCATATTGACTATCTGGCAATCAGAAAATCCATTGGCACTGAGTTTCAGTGATGATTTTGACCACATTAACATAGTCAAGTGCAACAGTCATGGGAACATATTTTTGAGCATTTAACCCTTTAGCCGTTTAGCACGTATGCTAAAACCGGTGCGATTAAAAAGGTAGATTGGAAAAATTCTAGCTAATTTTAGCTTTGAAGAAACAGCGATTTAACATAACAAATATAGCAAATGCTAACAAACTATGAGAAGCTTAATAATGCTAATGAAAACATAACACCATGTAATGTAACATGCGAGCTATATAGCATAAAAAAAGTTATGTGCGAAAGGGTTAAATTAGCCTCGCAAATAGCCTTATTGCCTGCATTCAGTGGTGTACTGGCCATCGGGCATACCGGGACGAATCCCGGTGGGCCACCGCATTGGTGGGCCGATGGACCGTCAAAAAAATCTTCAAAGTTTTTACCGGTCCTCTCTGTGTGCCTATCATCTGATGAAATGGTTCAATTGAGAGGACTGAGATATGAACATTTCAATAAGATACCATAATTTCATGAATGCTTTCGCTGTTAAGGCATGTTGCACAGCAGTTTTCAATGACACACGTTTGTATGTAGCCTAATCCTTTACTTTGACACTGACAAAGTCACGTCACAATTAGTTCAAACAGCTTAGTTGTGTGAGCTTACCAACAACGCATGTCACCGCTCAGGCAAGGACTCAAACGCGGACCACAAGAGCTTCAGGTTCCGAGCAGCTTTATTTAAAGTGTTAGACAGAATTGTGAATCAAGAACAGGCAGGGTCGAGACCAGGCAGACAGTCCGTGGGCAAATCCGGGGGCGATAACAGGAAAAGGCAGAGTCAGGAAGCAGGCAGGCAGGGAATCAGGCAATTGGGGCAAGGCGGCAGGCAGAAACAAGGTCGGGGCAACAGGCAGGGTCAATCTAATAGGCAAGAACCGGCGGGGACGAAACAGGCACGAAAACACTGCAACAAACTAGCTAAAATATAAAAATATATTTTTGATTCCCCTTATTTATAATTCCTCATTGAAATGTTATCCCTGTGTATTTTTGTAAGCTTCTATTTCATCCTGTTATTGTAATGCCCACTGACTGACAAAAAAAAAAAAAAACGACTGCTCGACTTGAAGAATCTCAGTCGACTGACAGGTCTCCATCAGATGATTTGACTCGTCGACTTTCAGGGGGCAGCCCTATTACCTTGTGAGTGTATAGGGAATTGCATTCATTGCATTCACACCAGGTGCTCCTGCATGAGTTCAGTGCACATCGCAATGAGACAACAATGTATGGCTCTCAAGATTATTAACTGACTACCTGCTAAGTGAATATAATGTAATATAAAGTGGTCAGATGAAGAGATAAAGGAATGGTCCCAAAATGCTTTATAAGTGAACTCTCTCAAACGCTTATGTGATATTTGTTGTCTTATCTGTTCCAGTTTAGTGATGATGGGTATGAACAAACTGCACATGCGTGTGAGGAGGTCAGAGTGAATCCTGGGGAATCTGATGACAGTGCTTTCCCAGGTACTGATCAAACCACATCAGACCTTTTTATTCATTTAGTTTTTATTCATCCTTTATTTAACCCTGAAAACCTCCATGAAATTGACATCTCATTTTCAAGGGTGAACTGACATATAAACACAGTCACAATGAAAACATCACAATGATAAGACAGGCAATAAGACAAGCCACAGTTATCTGTGATGGCAAACCAGATTAAAAACAGGTGCACCCCTCAGTTATAATATTGTGAGTTGAACATTTAAAATCAGAGAACGATATGAATATGACCAATTCAAGATGACTCTGAAGATTATTTCAACTTTTGAGAGCAGAGTAATTAAAAGACATTTTCCCAGGTTCCATGCGAGGTCAGGAAACTTTGTGAAGCAACAAGTTGTTGGAACAGAGCTGACAGGAACTAGGGTTTGGCAATGTCCGAAATCTTGCACCATCACATCATTCTGCCAAAAATCCAGGGGCAATTCTCCTAATTCAAAAACTTAAAAAGAAATGATCATATGCACCTTAATCATTTGCAAGCAGCAAGTCACTAATCAAATTGACTAAAATATTAATTTGTAGTTATTAATTATTGGTCATCTTAATTTATGAAAACATATATACACTGATGAGCCAAAACATTACAACGACTCACAGGTGAACCGAATAACATTGATCATCTCCAAACAAAGGCACATGTCAAGGTCTGGGTAGATTAGATGGTAAGCGAACAATCAGTTCTCGTAGTCAACGTGTTGGATGCAGGAGAAATGGAATGTTATGGCCAGACGACTGGGTCAGAGCATCTCTGAAACGGCAAGGCTTGTGGGGTGCTCCCGGTCAGCAGTGGTGAGTACCTACCAAGAGTGGTCCGAGGAGGGACAAACCGAAAACCGGCGACAGGGTGTTGGGCGTCCAAGGTTCATCGATGCGTGAGGGCAATGAAGGCTATCCCGTCTGGTCCGAACCGACAGAAGGTCTACTGTGGCACAAGTCACAGAAAATTTTAATGATGGTTATGGGAGGAATGTGTCGCAACACGCAGTGCATCGCACCCTGCTGTGTATGGGGCTGCGTAGCCGCAGACCAGTCAGAGTGCCCATGATGACCCCTGTCCACCGTCGAAAACGCCTACAATGGGCACGCGAGCATCGGAACTGGACCTTGGAGCAGTGGAAGAAGGTCACCTGGTCCGATGAGTCCCGTTTTCTTTTAGATCACGTGGATGGCTGTGTACATGTTCGCCGTTTACCTGGGGAACTGATGCCACCAGGATGCACTGTGGGAAGCCGCCAAGCCGGTGGAGGGAGTGTGATGCTCTGCTGGGAAACCCTGGGTCCAGCCATTCATGTGGACGTCAATTTGACACGTGCCACCTACCTAAACATCGTTGCAGGCTAGGTACACCCCTTCATGGCAATAGTATTCTCTGATGGCAGTGGCCTCTTTCAGATGGATAATGCGCCCTGCCACACTGCATACGTTGTTCGGGAATGGTTTGAGGAACATGATGAAGTGTTGAAGGTGTTGCCCTGGCCCCCAAATTCTCCAGATCTCAATCCGATTGAGCATCTGTGGGATGTGGTGGACCGACAAGTCTGATCCATGGCGGCTCTACCTCGCAACTTACAGGACTTGAAGGATTTGCTGCTAATGTTTTGATACCACAGAACACCTTCAGGGCCCTTGTAGAGTCCATGCCTCGGTGGGTCGGCGCTGTTTTGGCAGCACACGGAGGACCAACAGCATATTAGGCAGGTGGTCATAATGTTTTGGCTCATCAGTGTGTGTGTGTGTGTGTGTGTGTGTGTGTGTATATATATATATATATATAATGTATGTATAGTGCCTTGAAAAAGTATTCAGTCCTTTGACCTCACATTTTCCTGAATTATAAACGATGCATTGAAATTGTGTTCTGTGTGATGTTTTATTTAAAAACATTTAAATTCAAAATTTATTATTTTAAGGTGATACTCATTTCATGTTGTAACATTTTAGAGAAAATAAGAAAATTTTACCTCATGGACCATGTTGTATTTTTTACACTGTTAGTTAGAGACTGATTTTCACAATTGCCAACTTTTGTGCTGCAGTGGGAGAAGATGATGCCGTTGTTAGTAACACCCTGAGGGGATTCAACAGCGCCTGTCTGAAGAACGTCTTTTCCACCTTGCTGATGTTTATCTACCTTCTGCTGACTACAGTGGCAGTTTTCCTTGCTTACCAGACCATCACAGACTTCATGGAGAAGCTTAGCCACCCAGTCATGTCTGTCAACTACAAGGAGGTAGACTCCTTTGAGCCTGCAGGTTGGTGATGGTGTAAGGAGTGCTTTCCATAGTTACATAAATTGAATATTAGCTTTCAAGAGAGAAACATATCCCAGTTATGACAGGAATCTTCCAAAGTCATATCCTTCAAAACCACAATTGAATATTAATGTTTTCTTCTCTAAACCTGAGTAGGTATTGCTTTGTATCTTGGGAAGGCACAGCTCTTGAGCTGTAAGCATCACCACCATGCCTACATCCCTCCTCTGGTGTCGCCTGGCCAGCCTGAGGAAGGAGACTGTGTAACAGAAGAGGTTACCTACATGGGCCCCTACTCCAACCACACTAGGGTAAGAAGCACAACTATACTCTGTAATAATGGAGAGAGATAGTGATGTTAACGGTTTACATACAATGAGAGAGGGATGAGTTTACAGAGTTAATTAGCTAGAAAGGGAAATAACTTGTATGTATGCTGCCTTTGGTGTATACATACACTTTAGCATGCTCGGCGGACCTGTTCTCTCTGTTTTTTAGTAAAATATTAAACGCTAGAATTTTTTGCCTTTCTTCACACAAGAATAGAATAGAATAGAAACTTTATTTGTCCCCTTGGGGAAATTGGTTTGCAGCACAATCACAAGGCATTTCACCACAACATCACAGTTACCAGTAGACCAAGAAACATACTCATACACATACCCATACAACATCACAAACATACAGAGTCACCAGCAGACGTACTCATACACATGCTTTGCACCTTGCAACAGATTAGGATGGCCAGACTAGCTGGAAATCCTGCTTATTTACCTGTTTAAAAACTTAATGGCTTGTGGAACAAATGAAAATTTAGATCTATTTTTTGTGAATAGCAGGGGGCAATATCGTCGCCCAGATGGCAACAATTCAAATGAGGAGGCAAGGGGATGCCTCGTCACCCACAATGCTATTTGCCTTATTCATCATTCTGTCTCTATAAATGCATTCCATACTTGGTAACGTAATCCCTAGCAGTTTACTGGCCGTTGTTACCATTTTTCTTACAGACTTTTTCTGTGCCTCAGTAGCATTGCCAAACCAGCAGATGATGCAGAAGGCTAAAACACTTTCAATAAGCACAGTAAAACATTTGGAGAATTTTCTTGTGGACATTAAAAGATAACAATTTCTTTAAAAAGTACAATTTTTGTTGTGTCTTAGTGCTTATGAGGTCAGTCCAAGTGACATTTAATTGAATCTTTAAAAGAACTCCTTTAAATATGCTAAGCGTGTTAACTAATGGGAAAGTTCACTGATTAATATTTATATATACAGTGCATTGCAAAAGAATTCAGACCTGTGACCAAATCTGACTTTTTACTGAATTACAGCCATACATTGAAAATTCCTTTCTGTGTCTCACTCTATTTAAAAACACGAAAACTCAAAATTAATTAAGGACATTGACATTGGATTTATTTAAAATTACTTTAAGAAGGGGTTGAATACTTACGCAAACAGCATATTTCAGTTTTATATTTTTTATATATGTAAGTGATAATTATATCTCACAATAAAACATACCTTATGGTATGGATGACAGCTGTGGAATGGGAAGTGGTGTGTGTTACTGTTCTCTGTTTATAGGACCATCTTATGCAATTCAGCATGTTAAAGACTGTAGATAACACAGACTATGGTCTATTTAATTGATGAGGAGGCAAAGAGTATGTAGAACTTCCCATCTCATTAATTTGTGAAGGGTGAAAGCCCACAATCTCCGACTGCACCCTAGGTCATGTGTAACCTTTCCTCCACAGAAGACAGCTTTGGTGGTCCAAGGCCCAACAGATGTCAGGAATCGTGAGCTAATTTTCCTGCAGTTCAGTCAGAATGAGACAGGGGAGGATTTTAGCTCCATCAGCTACATGCTCTTCTCCAGATTCAGTGATCTGACCAAAAGGTACAAAAATGGGACTGGTAAGCAAGGGTTCCTTCATGCTGTGATGCAGCCTAACTCCAGTTGCTTAATTGTTTTTCTGGGTCTACCATAAAGCTGGAGGAGTGCGGTGGGATGTTGGTGGTGGGCCTCTAATACCTTTTTTCAAGTCCCTCAGTGCTCTCCCCCTCCACACCTTTCATCCCCTTCTGAAAATGGGAACACCACCTGGCCACCCTGTACTATTCATCCACATTGTGCATGTGCCTAATGGAAAGAAATAAAGACAAACGACATAAATGACAGAAAACCATGGAAGAAGCCATAGACAAATTGGATAAAAAAGGGAGGAGAAAATGAAACATGGAAACAAAAAACACCCGATACTATGCATGTATAGAGTACAATGTATCATGGCACAATACACAAAGTGAGGCTCCCAAGTAGCTCATGGGTTTAAAATGCTCACTCTGAGTGCAAGCTGAGCTATACAGTCTGGGCTCAGTCCCAGCGGTGTCATCAGCCAACGATGAACTGGAGCTCACAGCAGTGTAAAATCCAGAAGGCAAGGAATATTTTTAATGTATGTCAAAACATACCCAAAATATAAATAAATATATACCTGGTTTAATGTCTGTTTACGCTTATATTGTAGGATAAATTAAGCAAATATATAAATACAATTGAAAAGAAAAAGCATTACTGCATGATACTGCATATATGAAAGAGGCAATAGTTATAGTTTTTAGTCTTTTCGTCTTACAGAGAGAAGCTGACATGTTAGCTCTCTGTTTCCAGCACGGACAAAGCAGCGTTCATGCAGGGGTGTGAGAGGAACTACTCCATATGGATGTTCTCCGGTGGATTCCGCACATGGGTGAAGATGTCCTTTGTGAAGACATCCGGGAAAGGGGTGGAGTCTGTGGAGTTCCGACAAGAGGTGAGGAGTTGTGAATGCCCCGCTGTTGGGGCTTTTATTCCTGTGGGGCTTATTACTACACTATTCTTATCCGATAGTTTTATTAGTGTCATTGCAATGCTTTGCATTGCAAGAACACTATTGTTATCCGATAGTTTTGTTAGTGTGATTGCAATTCGAAGCATACAGCAATGCCCTAGCCCTAGCAACACCCTAGCAACCACCTAGCAACAACCTAGCAACACCATGGCAACCACCCAACAACACCCTAGCAAGCAACTAGCAACACCCTCGCAACCACATAGCAACACCCTAGCAACCACCTTACATACTTTAGCAACCACCTAGCAACAGGGTAGCAACCACCTAGTAACACCCTGACAACAACCTAGCAACACCTTACCAACCACTTAGCCACTTCCTAGCGATTGTCTCATATACGTTAGCACGTTTTCGCTACCGAATTGCAATCACACTCTGCATTTTCTTCAGGAAATGCACTTTTCTAGTTTTTCTTTTTCTTTTTAGTGTGCTTGCAATGCGAAGCAGCATTGCAAGCATACTATTGTTATTCTTTAGTTTTACTAGTGTGCTTGAAATGCGAAGCATTGCAAACAGACTATTGTTATTCTTTAGTTTTATTCTTCTTATTCCACCAAATTTGGGGACGCTTCTCCTCCCACAGTTTTCGAGATATCCACCCCAAACCAACTGTAACCCGTCCGGTCTGACCCCGATCGGGTTGCTTGTATACAGCTAAGCCGTACCCTTTCGTTCTCCGGTTTTTGTTGTTTTTTTCATCCCTTTTTTCCCATAGACTCCCATTCATTTTCAAAATCACCCCCCTCACCCTTCATGGCCTTCCCACTCGCTCACTTTTCACAGTCTCTGAGAGTGGAATGCACTCATCAACATGTAGAATGCCAGTGTAATGTGGTCAGGCTGAGGTGACAGTAAACTGAATGTCCAAAACAGATGGTGTCTTTTAATCAACGATTGCCTGTGTGTATGTTCACTTCTGACTCATTATAAATCAATGTGTTTTTTTACTACCTAGTCTAGTGTGGTGAAATATAATGACAGGAGGGCTGAGTCGGAGAGAGACAATCAGCTTTTCTTCATTGTGTTTGAGTGGCGGGACCCTTTCATCCAGGAAGTTCATGATGTGAGTTGTCACAACTGTTCAGTTAAGTAGTATTTAAATTTCTGCTCACACAAGCTTTAAAAATTATGTCAGCCTAAGGAAACTGGCAGTCTGGCTCCTCCGTACACACTGAAATGCTTCTCATTTGTACGGACAGATTGTGACAGCAAACCCGTGGAACACCATTGCCATCCTGTGTGGCGTCTTCATGGCCCTCTTCAAGGCAGCCAACTTTGCCAAACTCAGCGTGAAGTGGATGATCAAAATCCGCAAGAGACACCTGAAACACAGAGAAAGGGAGCTGACCCACATTAGCTGAGAGACAGATGTTCAAGGTGGAAGAACTTCTAACCAACTATCTACAGTATGGAAAGGTATTGGAAGGTTCCTCTACAGCACAGATGTAACCTAATCAAACTGAAAATATAACTGAAATTTTCAAGCACATATATTTTTCAGGTTGAGCCAGCATACATGTAACATGAAAAAACGTAATTAAGCATTATAGATTAAAAATTGTTTGTTTACTTTGTACAGCCATTTCATTTGATTTGATCTGATTTGTGATCATGAGTTTATTAAAGTCCTATTCGACATAGTTATCAAACATTTAAAATAATATTTTTTAAAAACTGAATCTAAAAGAATATTGAGTGTATTTCTGTTTTATTGTACAGTGTACAATATTGCTCGTTAGTATTTTTTAAGTAAGTATGTAGTATTAAATCTCCATGAGCCTAGTGTAGTACAGCTGACCTTTCCAAATGAGATGAAAAGGGAAGGAAAAGCACGTTTTAAAGATGGTCCAATTATGTTATCATTAATGTTTTGATTGGGAGCCTAGTTAGCTAGCTACCTACCTTTCTTGCACACCCAAGACAGACATCTGTTTGCATTCAATGGCAGAAATTACTTGAAATTGACGCCAATGAACAGATTATCTGTGGTGAAAAATGCAATTTGGGGCACCAGAACATTTTCAATAATGTAATCTTACAGGAAAATTAAGATGAAGAAGAAAAATGGGATGATGATGAAAGAAATATATGATGCTATGCAGCTGTTTTCTGGTGTTAGTACTAGCTAGTAATCTGAGAGATACATTACAGATGCTAGCTTCTTGGTTGGATGGTTGTTGAGTGCTGGCTATTGATTTTTAATGTACCTGTGCATATTACTAACAAATAACACTTCTCCATATTTTCCTTAAGCCTTATTACTAGAAATGTTAAATTAATCATTGTGCTAGACAGTGAGCCCCTGGTCCTTTCTTTGCAGTGATGGTTTTAAAGTTTGGACCAAGAGGATTTCCTATGGATTTGAAGGATTTGTGGACTGTTCTGTAGTATGCATTAGCCATTCTATTGTCAGTTACAATAGGCTAATGTAGGTAGGATCACTTCTTCTGTAACTTCTAAACTGTGTCCTGTGTTGTCCCCATTGGTGAAAGAGGATACACATTAATAGTATGTTTCTGTGATACATACTTCAACAATTGCTAATGTGCTTTACTTTAACTTAACCTTGTGATATCACGAGTTGGCTATATGAAATGTAGAATCTATTGGAAAATGTGTTTTTTTTCCACAAGAGGAAAAGTCTGTCCATTCATGGAGTTTAGGGATGAGAGCCCATTGGTTGATTCAAAACTATTTCCTCAGGTTTAATAGGCTCTAACATGAAATGTAGGTCTAAGGTGAGCAACCTCAGTGCAGATGTAAAACCTAAATCCTGCAAACTGGCTATATTAACATATTGCTTTCCTGGCACATATTCACAACACATTCATTCACTGTCATGAAATTCATTGAAGATTTAGTGACAACGCAGTTTAATGTGCAATAAAATGCCTAGAGTTTAAGTTTTTGCTGTGGCTTTCGTTGGTGTTATTTGGTTTGTCAGTACATTTGGGTGAATGCAGTAAACAGTCGATGGTGAATCCTCTTGCTGAGTGTTCAGTTAGGGTCATTGTAATGGCCATCATCTCACACCATCTCATCTCTCAACAAATGTACATATGTTTCCTATATTAATGCTCTGCTCGATAAAGGAAACATATGTACATTTGTTCATGATTGTTACCATAATATAAATAACCATATGTTATGACCTCATTCACACCCTGATACGCTGCAAATCCCTGACCCAACTACCCACCTGTGGAGATACTGAATGTGAGTGGGGTATAAGCTAATGGTGAGTAAACCATATGAAAAAGAAAAAAAAAAGAAACAAGGCATTTCACAAGGAGGCAGTCCCCCAGATGGTAGGGCATAGGAAACAAGCAAGACTCCCCAGGAGACTTGGTTCTTTCCAAGCGTGCATCATAGGGGTCAAACAATAACCATGTTGATAGGGATTATGTAGTTTATTTGTATGTGGTAAAAAAAAGAAAACAAAAAGGAAAGTCAAAAGACTTGTGTGTATACATGAGTGTTTGCTAATCCCTGATACATATATGAAATAGCATAGGGTAAATATGAATTTTAAGTTTCAAAACATAATTTGACATGTTGTGGACTGCATGCAGTTATGTGTAGGGGATCAAGCCTACGATTAGTCTTCCTTACGTGGGGCACCAACTATGTAAGGAATAATTAAATTAAACACATGGAGGCGCCGTACAAAATACGGCATCTACCATAGTGGTTAAAGTAAAATATCAGTCTCAGTTTCGTATATCAGTCTCATAAAATATATTAAACTATCAATTTGGAACTTCAATTAATAATTAAATTAATAATCATAATCAAAATTACCACATCAATAGTTACTTAATCAAATCACAATATTATCTATTTAGCTAACTAAACAAATAACACTGATAATTCAACTAAGAGGTGAAGGCATTTAGAATTCTGATCAGCAGAGGTTGGCGGTATTCATTGCACGTGTAACATTACAACACACACAACTTTGGATAAATAATGCATTTATTGAGATATAAAATCAAAATAGTAAGGCACACGTGTTATATGTACAATGAGTGAAACATGTGTAAGTATGTACACTGATATGTAGATTTGATTGAATGTCTTGCGCAAGTATGTGAGCGTGTGTGTGTGTTCCTTTGTTCTGAGTCGTGCGTGTGTTGTGCGTGCACGTGCGCTACGCGTGCTTCCTGAACACACGTGTTCAAAGAGAACAAAGAAACATGCGTGTGGCGGCGAGTTTGAGTTGGTTATGTGCATGTGTGAGCGAACATCACGTCTGTCTGGTACAGGGTGTGTTCGGACGATTGATAATCGCGAGGTTATTCTGTGCAGAATAAAAGAAGGTACCGGGGTAACGCATGCAAAGACCCTACGTCTCTGTGTGGTATCTTAACTAACGCTGCGCGGTGAATTGTGTGTGACAAATCAGCTAGGAACAACGCAACATAGCTAGTTACATTACTCGTAATGACCTGAAACACAATGTACAACATTCATCAATGTAGCTAACAATTGCTTGTTTAGCTATGCAATGTCCTATGCCCAGAGATGATAGCCTACCGTGGGTGGTTTCGCTGGCGGTTTCGTCGTCTGGGAGCCAGGGCTGGTCTGGTTCGGTCTGGATGAGTGTTTCCTTCGGGAGACACGCTGGGGTGGATCTGGTCGCACCTTTGTCTCCGGCTGGTAGCGAGTTTGTGCTGCTCTTCTTGCGGGCGCTGAAACTCGGCTCTTACTTTATTGATCTCCGCTAGCAATGCGTCGCTAGCTCGGAGAATCTACGCCAGGACAGGGCCTTTGGCTCGGCTGTCCGTGTCCCATCCGCGTGATGCGGCCTCCGGGAACGAGAGAGAGGTACGTCCGTCTTGTTCGGACGTCTGGCGCAAGAGAGATACGTCCGTCTCCTTCGGACGTATGGGGCGAGAGAAGAAATACGTCCGTCTCGTTCGGACGTATGGAGCAAGAGAAGAATGAGAAGTAAAGGAATGCACCCGGTTTTTAATTGCATCGCTGCAGGGGGCATTTCCTGTTTACTGTGGTGGTCCTTGGTTGGGTGAGAGGTCGTAAAACTGCAACATCACTTCCCGTGAGATCGCGTTTCACGTTAAAAGCGATTTATGCGTTATTGTCCGTAAAAGTTGAACAAATAAAATGAACAAATCTATCTGTGGACGGCACTGTACCTACATATGTAATTGGTCCCTCACGAGGAATGACGTAACTCAACCAGCAAGACATTAGCATTTCCTCAGTTGAGTACAAAAAATGTGGAATTCAAACCCTTTTCATTGCTGAGTCTCTATGATACAATTAATTATTTAACTCTATGATACAATTAATTATTTCTTCATTTTAATGTTTTTTCCCCCTTTATGCAATTGGGTCATTCCATGCCAACTCACCAAGGACCTCCCAGCAGGGTTATTATCGTATACTAAAACTAAGACGAAAACTAATGGTTTTGAGATATTTTCGTAAACTGAAATAAAATAATTTACCCGAAGAAAATGTAAAACTGAAACTAAACTAATAATGATTACTAAAAAACTAATAAAAATAAAATAAGAAAAGACAAAAAATAATTATCTTTTAAAGACAGCGAACATCGTATCCATTCAAGGCGGCGGGTGTCACACTCAGGGGCGGTTTGTTCCGTCGGGCGATCGGGTGACGCACCACCAAAGGGGGAAAGGGAGGGAATTTTTCTATCACAGTCTACCACAGTGCTACGCTAGCTGTGACTGTTCTAGACAGTTTGTGCTGCCTCTGAATATCACAGTCCAATCAGCATCAAGTTGTGTTCCGTGGAGTACCGCCCCTTTCGGGCGATTTCAGTCTCGTTGAAAATCGCCCAGATCGCTTTGATGGACTCTCACGTTAGGGCAATTTTTTTCAAACTGCAGGCGCTGCAATGCAATCTGTATGGGTTGCGGGTGGGCTTGCACTAACGTACTTTCGTCATACGTAACCTGGTGTAGGGATCGCATGGGCAGCCAGCGATCTTGTCACATTCAAGGTCAGCATGGCTAATGTTACCTCAACTCAGAGCAACTGGATCGTGTCATTAAGAGAAATACCGTTCAGTTGTCGTAGTAATCAGGATAAATTGGCAACTAAACAATTAGGACCACACAGACCAAATTTAAACATCAAGCAAATGTTATGCCCATGCGCTAGTGAGCGGGGCATAAGGATTCCTAATGCCTCTTATTAATAAAATATTTAAAGATAAACTAACACTCATTTAGTGGCATGGCAGCTGTGCTCTAGGAATGGTGGCTGGAACGGGAAATTGGGACGACGCCTTGTCTCTTGATTGGGCGCCGGTCGGTCATGGAGGAGGGCTTTTCTATTTAAAAAGCCAAAATGGAGGGAAATCGGGAGCGAGCTAAACACTCCCATTTCTTCGTCCAGGCTGTTTTGTTTTTGTTTCCATGTGTGCCTGCTGTGCTTTTAGGGATCTATCTTATATAAACTAAACTTTAAAACAAAAGACGCGGAGCTCTTCGCCGGCGAGTGGCAGCTGGGGCTGGCCCGGTGAACTTACAAAAACGATCTGGTGAAGGTAAGTTCCGGTTTTCCTGCCAGTATCACCACTCCAGGCCAGCTGCCTTCTCTTGAAATCGAAAATCAGACCCCTAGACAAAAGTGACCGTAACACAAGTATCTACAAACTAAGGGGAGGGGGTTGGAATCGTATGACCGGGGATTTTCGTGGAACTGGTATAAGTGGAAAACGTGGCTAGCAGGCTGCAAAGTAGGCCTAGCTAACATTTTGTTCTGCTACCCCTGCTCAATGCAATGTGACAATATCAAGTTAGCTAGCTGACTAATTTGCACAATACAATATGACAATGTCGAGTTAGCTAGCTGTTAATTTACCCATTGAATGGGTCACCTTAGCCATCATCACAACAGTTGCCCCCCCTGAGAGATTTGGCAGGAGCCGGCACTGGTCACACTCCTAAAATTCTGTGTAGTCTGAAACAAATGTATCGCATATGTTAGTTTAGTCTTGAAATGTTTATCTTCAATGATTAGCAGATTATTTTTCACGCTGCACTAATCCTAGACAATTTTTTGTCCTTAACTAAAATTACTAAAACTGAAACCATAATAAACTAAAACGAAATAGAAATGAGTCCATGAAATAAAAACTAAACTGAAACTAATGAAACCAGTGGTGAAACTAACTAATAAACTCAGCGGAAATTCAGACTGAATACAAACATATTATCAAAATAAAAATGAATTTGAAAATGTAAAACGATTATAACCTTGCCTCCCAGTTCATGTCATGGATTTTCTCAAAAAAAATTAATGTAAAAACTTCTATTAAATTCATGGGACCTTGCAAAATCTGAGTTTGGCTCTCTGAGCTAAATTTCATCATTTTTGCAACTCTTTGTATGTGTA
The DNA here is from genome assembly GCA_019176425.1 of Megalops atlanticus. Lineage (NCBI taxonomy): Eukaryota > Metazoa > Chordata > Actinopteri > Elopiformes > Megalopidae > Megalops > Megalops atlanticus. Next base: position 37,143,470 of record CM032887.1, read on the forward strand.
TTAATTGCTTTTACTGGATTGGGTTGAAATTTGTGCTGAACATCCAAGAAACCGTAAGGATAATTTGCAACATGTATTCATGTAAATAGTTGTGCTGAATGTTTTACAGTAATCAAATTAATAAATAATTCTTTTACATTCATGAAGAATCTTTGATTTTCAAAAATTAATATCTCCACTAGTGTTCACTTTCTTGCAACCAAATTTTGATTCTGTGTAGTACTAATATAGTTCTATCACATCTAGAAGTTATTTGGTCCTGCATAAAAAATTGAGTGCCACACATCTTGCTAAATATAGCTTCGGAGCTGAAAAACACACTTTTTAAGATATTTTGACTGTATATTTTCCCAAGAAGGATTATTTTAATTTCCTTGAAACTTATTTATGGGAAAGTGTTAATATTCATTGCAGATATATAAAAAAATAAAGATGTTATATTACTCCATCATTTAATAATTTTTTGAAAATAGCTAATTTTTCGTACTTTTCACTGACTGTAATACACTCAGTGGTTTTATTTTATAGGTGGATATTTGTACTATGTTGACTTCAAGGTTTTCTATCTCTGTGTGATACCTATTGAGGCTGTTTTTCATTGGGTTCAGGAAATTTGCAAGTTACAGCTTGTAATGGCTTGGTTTGTTGCATACTAGATGTCATCTTGTTCCGTGTGTCTGGACAAAATATTAATCTTAGTTCCTTAGCTCAATACACATATATAAAATCCATGACATGAACTGGGAAAAGTTCTGAATTCTGGGTGAGTTGGCAAGGAATGACCCAATTGTCAGTCATACACTGGGTTCGTCTCACTGCAACAACCTCTGCACTTGTGCAGGTGCACTGAAGCAGGATAAGTGCAATCCTCAGATATGCTCACATGCAGCCAACAGCTACTTTTCCCAATAACATTAGAATTTCACACAGCACACTACAGTGGAGTGGGTATTTATTGGAGGATAGGGGGATGCTCCACTGATGTCTTCCAGCAACTCGCAGGCTCCTGAAAAATTGCAGAAGACAAGAAGGCCCTGCAGGATCCCAACAGTAGCCAGTAATGATCTCCAATAAGATGGCCGTGCCTCTCGGGACACTCCTTGATACAATTAAGTTGTTGCAATTTTGTTGTTTACAATGTTGGTTTCATTGGTAATTTTGATTTGCTCTGGAAGAGACTAGGGTATGAAGGTAAATATGTTGCAAAATGCAAGAGCTTGTAGAGTTGATTTTGCGAACTTGTAGAATACGATGTGAGAACTTGTAGAACAAAAATGTGAACTCGTATGTTTAAATTTTCACTCACAGAAAATATTCACACACCCATGTTCTGAATGTGAAGTCACAGAAAAAATATTCACAAATGTGTTAATTGACACTTACATAAATACAGTGACAGCTGCAAACTTGTAATCCAACATTTACTCATATTTATTTTTTTTTACTTGAGTCCATTTTCCAGTACAACCACAACTCGGTGATTACAGCCTCTCTAAAAGCCTTGACTTTTGCAATACTTCTTGCGATAAACGTGTTGCAAAACCAACTTGCATTGCACTTGTATCTCTGGAAGTGAGAGAGCAGAGCGGGGAGCAGGGGGCGGGGGTCAACCAATCAGATATCAGAAGACGAAGCGCTCTTTTCATGGCTCTTTTGCTCTGCTGTCCTCCGCATAGATATAGAAACATAGATACCTCATTGTCTCTATCTCACATGTCATAAACACCATCTCCTATCAAAAAAGCAAAACTAAAATCCAAGGAATATGGTAGTTAGGCCGACATTTCGTTCAGCGCTGTCCTCTCAGTTTTGCTTTTTTGTTAGTTGATCGCTGTTTGGAAAATTAAGCTACAAAGCGTTTTCCTTATAATGGGCGTCAATGGAGAGTTTTGCTTAGAGTTTTTTGATAAGAAATAGTGTTTATGACATGTGAGATGTCAGAAAAATTTGGTGATCATTGATCGCTGTTTTGGGACATTAAGCCACGTTAAGCTTTTTCCTTATAATGGGCGTCAATGGAGAGGAAAATGCTTAATGTAAGAACGTCCATACTCATAGGATTTCCATTTTGATTTTTTGACAGGAGAAGGTGTTTCTGACATGAGGAAGTATTTCTGACAAGAGATGTCCGAGAGAAATTTGGTGATCATTGATCGCAGTTTTGGAACATTAAGCCACGTTAAGCGATTTAGCGTGTCCCGGCTTTTGTACGCCTTCAGGCTTTGCTTTGTGGATTTCCCCGGGGTCGAAATCAGGTACATATAAACCCCGATTCCTGGCCACATGTCAATTTCCATGGACCACTGGTTCTTTGGTAAGTTGTAAGAATCACTGTCGAGTCCAACTGCCTTTAATTTAGGTAGATAATCGTTTGTTTTACTCCGGTTTCGCAGTTTCCCCAACTAAAGGCAGCCATGTTGCAGCATGTTTTGCCACTCAGTCTGACTGGGGGGCGTATTCCGGTGGGAATGTGACGTCAGTGCATACCCAGCTAACCAAATTACGTGGCCATAATAAAACTGGAACGTAATTTGACGACCAAACATTCGTAACCGCAACGTAACGGTTTACGTTGTGGCAACCGGAAAAGTGAAATTCCTGGATTCGTAACGACAACGTAATTTGGTGACGTTGTCAGTCAGTAGTTGCCACGCCATTAAAAAAGTAATTTATAAATAGTTGTCAGTTGGTAATCATTAGGTACTTTCAGTATGTAATATTGCCTATTGTGGGCCTACGGGCGGACTAGCAGTAGCCTATGCTCTGCAGTCCTCATTTGCCCAAAACTATCCGTACCAGCAGCAGATAGGCTTATACTAGCAGTTTCATTTCAGCTAACCAATATTTTCCCCAGTGCGTGGTGCACAGCTAGATTATGAATGAACTATTCTAGCGTTGCTGTAGTGGCCAGACGGATCAGTACAGAGGAATTTTGCCATTACAACTTACCGGGGTATTACAGAGGCGTCCACCTGAAAATAACAAACCTTAACGAGCCAGCCGTAACTCACAGGCTAACTAGAACACTGAG